>OZ025882.1:6527011-6549511 GCA_964019415.1 Ianthella basta
AGCTCACCTCTGGTGAAGACCACCTGACCAGGATGTTGCCACCTGATGACACATAGTAGTCATCACCATAGAGGTCTCTTGCAAGGCCAAAATCAGCAATCTAATCGGTAAAGTGGCAAGTCAGTGCACTAATGAACTCACTAATGCCCCATTACACAAAATGCACTAATACGCATGTGCGTATGTGTGTATATGTGTACCTTGCACTGTAGCTTCTTGTCCAGTAGGATGTTCCTCGCTGCTAGGTCACAATGGATGAAGCCTTTGTTTGAGAGGTACTTCATACTAATTGTCGATGTGAGTTTAGAGAGAAAGGCTGAGTGAGAAATAATGACTACAACGGGATACACTAGAGAGAAATTACCAGCCTAAAATAAGTTACAGGCAGAAGCCTGAGCTGCATCATTTAGCTTCTTGTAGCTATAGGCTATGTCCCGCATGTGATATCTACAGCATTACTTATAACACCCAAGATGTATGAATGACAAACATTTCCTGGATGAAGGCACACATTTGCAAGTTGTCTAGAGTTGACTACTCTAAATAGCTGCATTCTCACTTGCATCCTCTTTTCATGCTGCAAATCTCCGATAAGCTTCATCATAGCATTCTTTCCTCTTCAAACTTCATCCTTGCAGCCACGTACTCCCCAATTATGAATTGAGGAAGCAAGTGCTGAAGCCATTGCATCTCTTGCGCTGGCAATGGCATATTTCCATTTCCCCACATGGGTGGATAGAAAATTGGCTGTCCCGCATAAGAACCATCCATTTTAATCCTATAGGAAGACATAACGGCTCATGTGACTTAATTGCTTGCTAATACTGCACAAAGTGGTTACAAGTCTGCCATGCAGCCAGCTTAGAACAACATAAGAACAACACACATAGCTACATTGTCCCATCTGTCTAGCTAGCTGTTGGTGGTAGCTAAGACTTGGTTTAGAGTGTGGTTTGGTTGCTATGGGCCACTGACTGCCAATCTCATACCCACTTTGGGTAGTATGAGGAGCGTCAATTACACATTTCCTTGTTCTAGTACCGTTATTTTAGAGTTGACTGAAATCCTTAGGCAATGCACATGATAGTCATGTGGACCAATTGAATTGCTCATCGCAATGCACAACGCAGTCATTCGCACCACAGGCCTGTCATACAACTGTAATGGAGAAGACTCCAGTAAACACATGCTACTGAGTAGTCCTGCCCATTTACAGTCAACACACTCATGTGACCAAACTGCACACCAAAATCACATGCTGTGGGTTCAGATATAACTCCCCGCCTACGCACTGCCCAAAACCGCAACTTTCCTTTCGCCTTTAGAAACGTTTTGGGAAATCTCTATCTGTTTCCACCCCTATAGCTAAATATGTGGTATCTAATATGTAGAGGCTGCTTAATCCTCGATCTTCGCTTAATGTTAAAGTTACGACAATGGTTCGAGAAACTGATGTGTTCAGAATTCACTGCCTGGCTATCGCATGACGGTAGTGTTTGAGATCTGACGGGCAATCGCACGGGCCCCTCCTGTAAAACGACCCTCAAGCTATACTCCAAGACACTCCAAGGCGTGAGCTACTGGCCAGACAAGAAACCAGGACCCTACGCGAGGACAATCCTTCCCAATTAACTCACAAACCGCGCGCGATAGGAGAGAGCCTGTCACGTCAGATCTATGGTCAGATACAACTCGCGCACTGTGGCCGGAACTAGGTTTATATAATACTCTGTAGTGACGTAACGTTGTGTGTCCATGGCGATTGGCACAGACGTCACATCCGCCAGCCATTCGAGCTGGGGGCTGCCCAGCGGTTAGTACCTTTGTGTGGTGACTGTAGCTATCATCACAATGGTTGCTTGTATGAATGAAGCACAAATTATGTCTCCTTGCTTATGTCTGTTGCGTGCAGTGCTAATCCCCAATTAAAGGGTAAACATTGCCGACCAATGTCCTGAATGTGCCTGTAGAAGTAAACACTGGAGTAGATGCATTTAATTTATCAACTACTAAAACACAAAATACATGATAGCTACTGTGGCAGTTGTATGCCAATCTAACTACAAGTCCTTGCTACTTTGTGTTGTCATAGCTACTACAACTTCTAACCTAAGAGTTAGAGGAACTATAGCTATCTATTCATGCACTCCTCTATCACTAGACGTCGTGTACACTTAGTCCCCAGGGTTGGTGGACTCTTCCTTTGAGATAAAAATCTTGTCCTCTTCTTCCTGGATGGATCGAGGAAGCAGCTGGCCACAAGCAATGCAGCGCCCATCTTCCTCCAGCCTGGACCATGGCATGAACTCTGGGCCATGGAAGGAGGAGCAGAACTACTAATGCATATTGCAGTTAACCCAGTGCACCCCAGTAAGTTGCACATACAAGAGCACATACCATGCAGCCTAGCCTTCAGGAAGCGTGCGATGCGCTGTAGCTCTTTAATGTCACTGTTCTCCAGTTTGTCGAACAGCGTCTTCCAAATGGGTGGGCCACTCCCCCTTCCACTCAACCAATGTTGGAACATACAGTGCCAATTGCGGCAACTGCAAGCTGCCGTGGATAAGCCTAACACAGCCTGCAAGACTTTAAGCCAGTATTCACAATCTTGGCCAGTGGCTATCTGGGGCAGTTGACTGATGACCAATTGATGGATCTCGCTGTCTCGAGGGATGAACTGCTCACCTGTAGAATTAGCAGATGACACACGACAGTGAAGTGATGGGTTGAACAGCTTGATGTGAGCTATGCTTGCTTGCTTACAAAATTAAAGTCCCATCCACTAAGCCCAACCTCTCAGCACAGTAAGGTCTGTGTACCCGCAATCATCAGTCACACATGTTTAGAAATGACTCTTGCGCACGTCTATTAGTGACTTTGGCATATGGACAATTGGCCATATAGGGGTAAAGAATTATTTTGTTCTAAATCATGATTATTGTTGTTGGCATTTTTCTGTTGTATGGTTGCATGATGTGTGGCCTATGCCAGCAGAGCCAAAACCAGCCCATGCAATCATTTAGTCTTCAACATTTTACAAACTGCTAACGTTACAACTCCATTGAACAGCCTATTGCAGCCCTTAGCCCAGTAAACGTTGCAGTTCTGTCACAACTGAAGTGTTTGTAGCTATAGCATGAGATGTGCAGAGTGCACCATGCTGCTCCAACTTACAGATCTGCTGAAATTCCACTGACACTTTCATATATCCTTTTTCACCCTTTTCGTGCAACTCTGATAGAAACTGTACTTGTTCTTTCAATTTGGCAATCAAACGATTCTTATCCTGCTCAAAAAGAAGAGAATACAAATTGTGCTTAAACATAGCTCAAAGTACAAGGCAATGTTGCATGCTCACCCGTATTTCTCTACAGTTGGTGAGAATGGCAGGGCGTTGTTTATAGTTGGCAATATTGCTCTGCACATGAAGCAATTATGGCAGTCAAGCAATGCACCATGCAGTGTGATGAGTCCTGTACAGACTTACATTAACCCGGTAGATGAGAGCTGAACGTCTTTTATCTGCTATCGTAGGTTTCTGCAATTAAACAAAGAGATCATAACTTGTGGTTCAATCTACTGGGAGATGCATGGCAGAGAACATCCCCCACTCCCCCCAAACCTCAGTTCTTCCCTCAAACACTCCAGCTCCCCCATGCTACCCACCCAAATACCCTCCCCCCCCCCCCCCCCCCCCCAAACTCTCCAGCTTCTCCCTTTCCAGAATGTTTACCAACTGCAGTACATAATAATGCTAAAATATCGTTTCATCCCTAAGACAATTGGGCCTAAACCCAAACGCTTTGGGCACACAGCTCCTCCCCCCTAAATTTACATCTGAGATAGAACCATGCAACTGTTGCAGCACACCATAATTACACTCTACCCTTACAGTCTTTGCCTCCACACCTACATGCCAAGAGTGTCTTCGTTTACTAGTCAGAGGGACAGCATGGTCTGCTGGAATACCACATGGGAAGTCTTTTTTCTGGTTCTGAGGAAAGAGTACAATGATGCTACAAGTAGCTACTCAATGCCATGGCACTCAGTAAGCAAGCTTCACACCATGCAGTGAAATATATATATTATATAGGTCTGCTTACAGTGGATGGTGATCTACCAGCTGACTCCTCAGTAGCCTGTACCACTATCTCGGCTTGCTGTGATGGTGGCAAAGTGTCTGAAGAACTGAATGGTACATCTTCAGAATCGTGTGCTGTTTGCTCAACGAATACTGGCGTTAGCTTGACAACTACCTCTTGTGCCTGTGATGTGTGATAGGAAGTTTGTGTGGAACACGTGCACACTACTCATTGGAATTGTCGTGACAAGTGAACTTCACAATCAATAGTTTGTGAGGTCCTGGAGCATTCACAATCATCAGTGCCAATTGTGGGCATGAGCATACTCAGCAATATGTAAGCATCGTATTGAATGCAACCCTGCCATTCCATGCACCAAATGATGGGGACATGTACATACAGCATGCCACGAGTATTGTGCATGACATGAGGATTCCACAGCGCCTTACCATTCTCTGTGAAGACTTGGCATCCTCAGTATCCTTGCACTCTACTTCACCTTCAACTGGGCAGGTTGCATCATTTATGTCTATGTTGACACCCTAAAAACACAACAGTAGGATACTTGCACACCAAGCTGCTTACCAACACAAAGTATATATACATCCCGGCACTTACACAGGGCTTTGAAGGCTGTGAATAGGTCAACTCCTCATCTTCAACCTCTAGCGTAGCACTCTCAGAAGCTGCTGCTTCTGCATCACACCTTGGCTGTCCAGTGCCTTCAGCCAATTTGCTTGCAGTGTCAACTTTTCCTGCTTTTCTCCTCCTTCGTTTCGCCTGCAAGTGCAGCAGGTATATACTCTTTGCCGTAAGTGCATGCATTTCATATCCCAAGAATGAAACAGATTCAGCTAGCATATGTAGCTACACAGAAAGCAAGGTTGACAAAACGAACTGTTCAGCTTTCTGTGAGAACTCTCTCACAGTGAGAAACTGTTCAACAATATACATACTTAGGTGTGTACCAGTTCACAAACTAGAGTTCATAGAACACATACCCTGTGCGCTGTAAAACGTAGGACCAGACCATTAAAATGGCCGCCGGAAGTGGGCTGCATGGTTAATGGACCCTTGCGCAGTCTGGTCGCACCTTTTTGGTGACGTCATTATGAAAATGGTGCTTTAACTTATACTGGTGTGCATCAATTGAAGACGAAGGAATAGCTTTCCATCTACTACTCACCAAGAGTGGCGGACTAGTTTTTTCATATATAGATATGAAGACAGATTAGAAAACGAAGTGTCTCGATGCTTTTCCAGATGCAAGACATAAAATAGCGTCAATCTCTGGTCACATACATATAAATATATACACAGAAGCGACCGAACGCTTAACCCTGCTGCGCATATTGTGCACAGCAGTATGCACCTGTGTCCAGCATCAAAGGGGTATGTTAACCGCAAACACCTGCTCCTACAATCTGATTGGACTACTGTGCACCACATTCCTGTAGAGAACACTTAAACCTCTCAAATCTGACCAGACCCAGTTTTCCATGATTATAATAAGCACACAAAGAACTAGTGTAAAATTGGCTGCGAGATTAGCTGTTTCGTGTCATTCACTGTGCATGCATATGTCATCCAAATTCTTGTTGTTCTGAAATGCAGGGCCTGGCACAGAATAATAGCAAAAGGCTTGAACACTGGGATGTTCATTTGCCTCACATTATATGATCTACTGACCACATTTCACATTGGCTGCTTCAAAAAAAACATTAACAATGTTTTGAAGTACCTTTGACTTGTCAGCCTTCTCAAGCTTGCTCATTCTCTGCTCCATCTGCAGCTTCTGCATTGTCTCTCTGCGTTCCTTTGGTTGAACATGAGGTGCATGGTATGCAGATTGACCACAGTGAAGTCAATTTGGGTAAAGAGTAAGTCATTGATACAACACAGGAAAGAGACTGTGTGGATCACCTTGCTTATGATTTGTTTCAACTGCTTTCGGAGACCAATATTCACATTCTACAGAATGTAGAAGAACATACTGTAAGCATACAAATCATAAGGCTACACACCACACCTTCAGAGTAGCACATCATTCATGCCATAGGCGTCAGAGCATTTTTGAAACTGGGGGGGAGGGAGGGGGCAGCTAAACTTTTTTCTCAATACACCCACATTAGATGACAATGGTTTTTGCTACAGCACAGGATAAATTGACTGTGTTGCTTCACTAGTGGAAGATGTGCCTGCAGCTAGTATTAGTTCACCACTTGAGGATGTGCTCAGTGGTGTGACTGGTGGTGGCTCTAAATTGATAGCTGACCTGGAGTCTTCAGCTTCATGTTCACAGCTAAGATTTGAATAATAATAAAATCTGGCTTCTTGAGTCAAGGACATACTTATCCGTTTCAGGCCATGGAAGCCCACCTGTCAGCTTTTAAATTACTGCTTCTATTGCTTCTCTTTGCTAGCTTAGGGAAAAAGCTCAACAGTGATTTCTGCACCAAAATTCCATTTCGACCATACAAAGCAACAGCGCTCTATAATTGACAAAAATGAGCTAGTGTTTCGTTTGATACACGAGGCTGACGATTAAGCTGGATTCATAGTGGAGCCTACTGCTATGTCTCCTAATATTGCTTACATCATTGACCACCGTTCCCTTTACTTTACAAACATATATAACAGCCATTGTACTGTCTCTAGCATGCGCTGATCCTAGAATTCTAAAGCATCTTAGCTCTATGTGGTGTGCCCACTTTGGTGTGTAAGCACATGCTTTTTTGTCCATGTTCCTAACTCTGTTCTTTTTCTCCTGTTGAACTATCCTATGTAGCTATTCTTGGGTTTTAGTGCTGCATTGGACCTTTTGTGTCCTAGCACCATTTGGTGCAGTGCACTCTAATAATAATGACTGATTGATTGATTGATTGATTGATATAGTGCAACATATTGCACAACTCATTAAATGGCTTCTGACCCAGTCACAGGGCTTGGGTAGCAACAGTTCATTATGATTTGGCCTAGGTGTTTCCAAATCAAACTAAAATGAGTACAGCTGTTACTGTGGAACATTGGCACCTTTTATGGAACTCTCCAGCTCGCAAATCCATAGGGCACAAGGAGTATGAGGTGTAAGTAAGCTAGGGAAGGGGGGCAGAGGTACACCTGGCCCCATGGTGTAACAAGGCCTCATAGAGACCATACCCCGTGCGTGTGGAGACTGTGTAGACCTATAATATTATAGCTATATAAAATGATGATTATTTATGTCTCTATCCCTATACCGACGCGGGCCATCTACAAACTCTTTCTGCATAATTATGGCCGCTGACCATCTAGTCTGGCTTGCTAGACCATCCCATAAGCGCACAGAGGCACGGAAGGGGACGGACCTTCCGCAAAAGGCTAGAAAGTGCTGTTTTAATAGCTTTTGTGTGGTTGTTGCAGTCGTCAATTGTATACAGACTGTTTTATTCAAAACCTATCTTTCAGGAGCTACACGAGCCTTGAAAGTGCCTTAATCATGCAAACGGCCCAAAAAGTGCGTGACGGACAAACTGACCCACAAACCAAATGCATAACCCCTGTTGCACAATTGCGCACGGGGTAAAAACAGGGGGGCATGTCCCCCCTTCTCCAGTTCTGACGCCTATGCATGCATTTGAAAAAGCATCCCTCAAGTTGAAAATATATATAATTCTGATGATACCTTCAACTCTTTCACTTCAGCAAGCATGCTTTGCTCCTTGCTCACACTGGCTGAACATATGAGTTGACACTCTTCCTATATGAGAGCATGTGGCTAAACTGAAAAATTAAAGCACCACATCAACATTAAAGCACAAAAGGGCAGACACTGACTTTCAGTTGACCATTCTCCTGCTTGAGGGTGGCAATTTGCTCCTCCTGCAATAGGCATTCATGTTATGTATTATGGTAGCAATACAATAATACACTGTATACTTACTGTGCATGCATACACACATGCTTGCACTGATGAAATTTAACCACACACATAATAATCCAAATGTGTTACATACTCCCATGCATTTCACCTGGTTCTCACGAGTGGTATGTTCCACAGCAAGCAATTCTTCCTGCGTATGTTCCCAATTCAGGGCAGCGATAATCATTATGCCAAGTATACATGACTAATGCATGAGCACAAGTCTTCATACACATGCAGTCTCACCAACTGTTCTTTAGCTGCTTCAGTCTGTTCCAATGCACAGCGCCATCCATGGATACCCACACTCATATGCTCCAGCTCAGACTTCTGTGATAATAGTAACGAACACAGCCACACAAGGTGTAAGCAGACTTATAGTCATGCATGCACATCTGCGTGTACAGACATGAATAATCTTACTAGGTTCTCATTGAAGTCTCTGGCTTCATCAAGTTCTTCACGGAGCTTTTCATTCTTGCGATGTTGGTCATGACACTATCAGTATGTGTGTGCATGTTAATATGGTAAAGAGGATGAACAATACATAATTATATAGAAAGACAATTTGGAAAATTATTCATGGCTAGGAACAAGGGGATGAAGGGAAACACAGCAGCCAACAGGACAGAACTGCCGATCCTCAATTTAGCCAACAAGTATGGCCCCTTACCAGCAGCCATCAATCCTCATTCGTCTGTCCGGTGAGCTGTTGTTTCCCTTTCCCCATTTCATTATTAACAGTACATATGTAGTTCTGCAGCTTGTCTTTCATTCACATAACCTTGGTATATAGACTATCGTCACTATACAGTGAACTAATACTGCACATTAATGTGTACAATACTTTATAGCACTGTAGATAAGCTCACCAGGTCACCTTGATATTCCAAAGCATATCTCAATTGTCTGCACTCAGCCTTTACATCTGCTAGTTCTGCATACTGTAATGGAGATGCATACGCCAAGAGTACAGAATCACGCTTATGTATGTATGCAAACGCATTGTACATGTGTGTACTAAGCACATACAAGGCTATTGCTGAGTTCTTCCGCATGTGCAAGTTCTCCATGAAGCTGTGAAATCTCTAGCTTCTTGGCTTCCCACTAATAATACGAAAAACATAATATTGCCAAATTAAGGTGATATTAGTAATGAACAGACATATAATCCTAAATACACTAAGCTACGTATATAATTCCATGCATGCACACACCTGCTTTCGTAGCCTATGAATCTTCCTCTTCAGATCTCTGTTTTCTGCTTCATAGCTCCCCTATGTATAAACAACACATTTACAGAATAAAGATTATAAAAAGAATATTCCAAGGGCTAAACAACATTGAGAAATTGTACTGGCTCACTATATTCCATTCTTGGTCCTCCATGGCGTCTTGCAGCTGGTGAAGTTGTTCTTGCTGTGCAGAACAAAAAGACAGATTCATGAGGCTACACTCTCACAACCATATTCAATGCTTTTCCTTGCATATATGCATGTACTATTTACATACACTTTTGTCCTGTAGCAATCTACATGTTTCTGATCTACGAACTTCAATCTGTGCATAATGTGAACTGCTTGTTTATAGTAAGCATCAGGATCATAACAAGTGAAAACGCTTGTGGCTAGGTGTAGGCCATGAAAGTGAACAGAATCATTCGTTAACTGGGATTCTCATTTGGCAGTTCACTGTAATGAATATTTCTTTGAATCCAGCCCATGTTTCATATTGATATGCAGTGTACACTCTGATGAAGGCCAGAGCATTGTGGCCAAAATGTCAGTGAAGTTTAATTTTTATGAAGCATTGAGCTGGAATCGAAGGAATAATCGTTATACAACAGAATTACTGTCAAACGTTTAGACAACTACATAGTATACAAATGCATAATACAGAAACATAGCATGAATAATACAGAAACAGGTAGAGGTGTGATGCTCAGCTAAACACACTATAGAGTGGGAAAAAGGCAGCAGAGGTGACAATAGAGACTTTTAGATTTATTTTACTTGTAATGCGTAACCTGTAACTGCAGTCTCAGGTCACACGTTTCCGCAAATATGAAGATAAGTTCACTTTAGATTTCACGCACACACAACCTGTAACGTGTAAGAAGCTTTTGTTTACTTAGCTCACAAAGCTAATCTAGGAGTGTCTCTTGCAGATGAGATGTAGAAGACAAGTTGCAAGTACTCCAAGTACGATTAAAGGAGACAGCAGCGACGAGGAGGACGTTTTTGGAATGCCTTGTACGCGCCCAAGGTCCCGCCAAACGAAACTCTTTTTCCCTCCTAAATCTTGGTGCCGCTATATTTGCCCAGTCTTGAAGCTTGCTGCGACGGCAGGAGATCACTTCACGGGTGAGAGCCAGGTCGTGCTTCAGTTCTGGCCACCAAAATAGAGGCATGTTCCAAGTCTTCTTTAAAAAAACAGCTGAACAAGTTGCAGAAGGGATCTGAAAGCCCTTTCTCCAATCGAGGTGTCAGAGCAGAGGTTGGGTTGTACTGTAAGAAAGACGGTATGTGGGAACGCTGTGTTATCTGCCGTCTACACGCACAGGTAAATCGTATACGCGTAGAAGCTGGTCTACAGGTTGAAAACGTGTAGCGCGTACCGGTGACTTGCGGTTTGCGGTCGCGCACGTGACTTTCCCACACGTTACAGGTTACGCGTTGGTCAAATTACACAAATCTAAATGTCTCTAATATCACACCTTCACGTCTATTGTTTGCAGTTGCCCTTTTCCCTGGCCTATCCTGGGCCTAGTCTTTTTAAATGCATGAGCATCACAATTCTTGCTGTGTCACACCACTAATGATGACAGCTAACGATGTGCACAGCTGTGTTTATCAATGTTTGTCAACAATTCTTCTCAGTTTCAGGATGCATAACACATATACTCACATAAAAACCATCTCTTTTGACTCGAATGTTGGCTTCTTTCTTCAAAGCATCCTTGAGTTGTCTCTGTTATGAATGCAGACATATAGAATCATCCAGATAAGGTACACATGATCAAACAATGCATTGCCATGCATGCTGTACACATATATAGCGATGCATTACATCTACAGCACTTACTATACCTGCTTAACTTTCAGATATCGATTTTCCTCTTGCAACTCTTCCACCTGTGCATTGGTATCATTTACAACTTCCTTTAGGTGCTTGATTTTGTGCCTTGCCCACATTAGTTCATCCTGCCTGTCTGGTGAATAATAATACAGTTGGGCTGCCATGGTGTTGTCCACTGCAAGGGCATCAAGAGAATGAATGGAATTCAAATGTGCATAATGATAGTTGACTCATCTGTATGGGCAAAATTGGTGCACAGCAGCCAGAGAGGCCCCAGGCTCCTACAAGGTCCATATATTCAAGATAGATCCACACAGTACTGAAAGACTAACAGAGAAAGTCTGTCAAGAAATACAGTGGGCTAGGCACAGTTGTAAGCAGAGCAAAGGGCAATACAGCAGGAAGAAGCTAGGCAACTGAATATTTACACCTGAGAGAAGCAGGAGAATTGCCAGAGAAATCATGTATGGTACATGCCTCCTGTAGCTAGTGTAGACCAGGACACCAGTGTACCTCTACGGCAAGAGTGTGTGGGTACACACTACCCATGCAGTCACACATGCCTAGGTGCCCTACATTTGTCACTGTCATCACTACACTACAATGAATTTCCTTAAAATTGCTCAAGCTCTCGGCATTCCCCAACATTCCACTTTCAGTCACAATTGTCAGTATGCGCATGCTTGACAGGTATGATCTCGCAATGATTGGCCAAGAAATGTGGTCAGGCCACCAGACCCACTCCTGTGCAAAGGCTGGAATCATGAGTAGACTGGGAACAGTACTATGGCTTATTCATGAGCTGACTCAAGTAATGCGGTCTTGCTTGTGGTGTGTAGCTATAAATAGACACACACCAATACCACACACATACAGATTTAACCCTCTTGTCTGAAAATAACCCTTTGATAGCCTCACATTTAAAATGCACAAGTAAAACGAAATACAGGCAAGAAACCTCTCATTTGTTAGACAGTATTGAAGATAAATGACACAGTACGCAAGCCAGTCATACTACAGAATTCGAAGTGTGCTGTAATTACCCACCCTGAGTAGTTATCTACAATCAGCTGGGCTGATTACTCAATGATGTAATTTAACAACTGATCTAATCGAGTTACAATTATCATGTGTGAATATACAATATACAGTGCAGGAGGCGTGCGTTTACGCGGCGCATGATTCCCACTTACCGTACGGGTAACTGACTCGCGTTGAACTGGGGGCCCGGGTCGACGCGTATGCTCAGCTCAGCGGGTTAACAACATCACGTGATCCAACGGAACTAAAACCAACTGCGTCTTCGAGACACGTACAAAACCTGGGAATGAACGCATAATTGGGGCGAGCCTGAGCGGCCCCACTAAGTAGTGCGTATATAGTGCAGCTGGAAGTGCCAATAGGATGTGTATAAATTGTGCCGGCAATCAGTTTGGGACACGGGGTAAAGTTTTGGCGTAATAATATGTTGGACTCATGGGGAGACTGCGACACATTTTGGGCACAGGATTGCAACTGCTTACACAGTATACCTATTCCGAATCAGTTTTATACTGGCCATTTTGCATGTTACAAACATTGTGGTTGCGCTATCGTACATATCGTTAGGCGCCGCATATAATGGTAGTACAAGTATCGCCTGACGTGACGTCACTAGATTTCACCCGTACTTTAGCTATAATTATATATTGGAGGTGGTGCATATTCGCTGCGGAAAGCTGCGCGAGGTAGACTACGCGAACGAACGTTGGCTGCTTACCGCCCGTACTCTAGCTCAAGATTATCTGAAGAGACATGGAGTATTCCGACGATTTCTCTGCCTACAGCTTCAATAAAGTTATCTTGCCACACCTGGTCGATGCCCAAGCATTCAAGCTATATTTTACTGTGTTGTGCTTTGCACCGTGCTAGCTAGACACTATGTGCTGCCGTTCTTGATTGCAGTCGCTTGCTGGTGATTGCAGCCATAGAATTTGCACATGCACTGCTCAGGCTCACCCCACAATGCTCTGCATTCGTCTAGTTATTACTATATATTAGCAGAGAAGCCCGCCTTCGGTGAGCTTCTCTTCTATATACGGCGCCCGACGCCTGTCCCTCGATGCACTCAGCTACCATGCTAGGCGAATGCAAATATTGTGGGACGAGCCTGAGCAAGCGTCACGTACACGTACAGTGATTGTGGCCCAGAGTGGGCGATGACAGGAATGGTGCACACATGCATGATGGGTATAGGTGAATGAAACAGATTAGGAAGTGTGGATGGGTCTCCTGAGGACAGGATGGACTGTGAATAGCTACATGGCTTTCACTTCAATGCTGTCCCAAAGCACAAGTGCTATTTATTGCATGTCATTGAAGGTTTGCCACTGCGTACGCGCGCGTATTACCAGTAGCTCGCGCACCTCGCGAGGCTTTGATAGCGGCGTCGTTACTTGTTCGAGACCGACCCGTTACGCAGCCGTTGGTGATTCACTGAATCGGCCAGATAACGAGCCCGAATCGCATCTGGTAAATATACGGATCCGATACAAAACCGTTCCCTAAAACCCCATCCTCGGGCCCGATATCGGACGACTACGGGCTCGTTACGGGTCGTTATAAGACCTCATCGCTTTGTAATCGAGCTGCGTTTTTGGGTGTGTAAAATATTAGCTGGTACGTCACGTCAGATCTATGGTCAGATACAACTCGCGCCCAGTGGCCGAAACTAGGTTTATAGAATACTCTGTAGTGACGTAACGTTGTGTGTCCATGGCGATTGGCACAGACGTCACATCCGCCAGCCATTCGAGCTGGGGGCTGTCCAACGGTTAGTACCTTTGTGTGGTGACTGTAGCTATCATCACAATGGTTGCTTGTATGAATGAAGCACAAATTATGTCTCCTTGCTTATGTCTGTTGTGTGCAGTGCCAATCCCCAATTAAAGGGTAATCATTGCTGACCAACATCCTGAATGTGCCTGTAGAAGTAAACACTGGAGTAGATGCATTTAATTTATCAACACTACAAACACAAAATACATGATAGCTATAAACTGTGGCAGTCGTATGCCAATCTAACTACAAGTCCTTGCTACTTTGTGTTATCATAGCTACTACAAGTTCTAACCTAAGAGTTAGAGGAACTATAGCTATCTATACATGCACTCCTCTATCACTAGACGTCATGCACACTTAGTCCCCGGGGTTGGTGGACTCTTCCTTCGAGATAAAGATCTTGTCCTCTTCTTCCTGGATGGATCGAGGAAGCAGCTGGCCACAAGCAATGCAGCGCCCATCTTCCTCCAGCCTGGACCATGGCATGAACTCTGGGCCATGGAAGGAGGAGCAGAACTACTAATGCATATTGCAGTTAACCCAGTGCACCCCAGTAAGTTGCACACACAAGAGCACATACCATGCAGCCTAGCCTTCAGGAAGCGTGCGATGCGCTGTAGCTCTTTAATGTCACTGTTCTCCAGTACGTCGAACAGCGTCTTCCAAATGGGTGGGCCACTCCCCCTTCCACTCAACCAATGTTGGAACATACAGTGCCAATTGCGGCAACTGCAAGCTGCCGTGGATAAGCCTAACACAGCCTGCAAGACTTTAAGCCAGTATTCACAATCTTGGCCAGTGGTTATCTGGGGCAGTTGATTAATGACCAATTGATCGATTTCGCTGTCTCGAGGGATGAACTGCTCGCCTGCAGAATTAGCAGATGACACACGACAGTGAAGTGATGGGTTGAACAGCTTGATTTGAGCTATGCTTGCTTGCTTACAAAATTAAAGTCCCACCCACTAAACCCAACCTCTGAGCACAGTAAGGTCTGTGTACCCGCAATCATCAGTCACACATGTTTAGAAATGACTGTTGCGCACGTCTATTAGTGACTTTGGCATATGGACAATTGGCCATATAGGGGTAAAGAATTATTTTGTTCTAAATCATGATTATTGTTGTTGGCATTTTCTGTTGTATGGTTGCATGATGTGTGGCCTATGCCAGCAGAGCCAAAACCAGCCCATGCAATCATTTAGTCTTCAACATTTTACAAACTGCTAACGTTACAACTCCATTGAACAGCCCATTGCAGCCCTTAGCCCAGTAAACGTTGCAGTCCTGTCACAACTGAAGTGTTTGTAGCTATAGCATGAGATGTGCAGAGTGCACCATGCTGCTCCAACTTACAGATCTGCTGAAATTCCACAGACACTTTCATATATCCTTTTTCGTCCTTTTCATGCAACTCTGATAGAAACTGTACCTGTTCTTTCAATTTGGCAATCAAACGATTCTTATCCTGCTCAAAAAGAAGAGAATACAAATTGTGCTTAAACATAGCTCAAAGTACAAGGCAATGTTGCATGCTCACCCGTATTTCTCTACAGTTGGTAAGAACTCTGAGAATGGCAGGACGTTGTTTATAGTTGGCAATAGTGCTCTGCACATGAAGCAATTATGGCAGTCAAGCAATGCACCATGCAGTGTGATGAGTCCTGTACAGACTTACATTAGCCCGGTAGATGAGAGCTGAACGTCTTTTAGGTGCTACCACCAGTTTCTGCAGTTAAACAAGATGATCATAACTCACAGCTCCAATCCAACAGGGGACGGGGAAGAACTCCCTCCCACACACTCCAGCTCCTCACTCATAAATGCATTCCAGCTTTGAATTTCACCCCTCCCCCAAACACTCGCCCCAAACTTGCCAGCTTCTATCCAAACTGTTCACCAATTGCAGAAATCATGCTGAAAGGTCATTTTTATCCCCAAGACAATCTCAGAGCGCCTAAACTAACATGTTTTGAGCACACAGCTTCCCCCAAATCATCTACATCTAGAACCATGCAACTGTTGCAGCACACCATAATTACACTCTACCCTTACAGTCTTTGCCTCCACACCTACATGCCAAGAGTGTCTTCGTTTCCTAGTCAGAGGGACAGCATGGTCTGCTGGAATACCACATGGGAAGTCTATTTTCCAATTCTGCAGGAAGGGATACAATGATGCCACAAGTAGCTACTCCGTGGCACTCAGTAAGCAAGCTTTGCACCATGCAGTAGACATGATGGAACTGCTTACAGTGGATGGCAGTGTTAAAGCAGCTGACTCCTTGGTAGCCTGTACCACCATCTCGGCTTGCTGTGATGGTGGCAAAGTGTCTGAAGAACTGAATGGTACGTCTTCAGAATCTTGTGGTGCTGGCCCAACGAATACTGGCATTAGCTTGACAACTACCTCCTGTGCCTGTGATGTGTGATAGAAAATTTGCGTGGAACACTTGCACACTACTCTTTGGAATTGTCATGACAAATGAACTTCACAGTCAAATAGTGTGCCAGGAGCACTTACGACCATCATTGCCAATTATGGGCATGAGCATACTCAGTAACATGTATAAGCATTGTAATAATGCAACCCTGCCATTCCACGCACCAAAGTATCGGCACACATACGTTAGTCAAGCCACTAATAGTCTGCATGGCAACAGCATTCCACAGTGCCTTACCATCCTCTGTGAAGACTTAGCACCCTCAGTATCCTTGCACTGTGCTTCACTCTCAACTGGACAGGTTGCTGCATTAGCATCTATGTCAACACCCTACAAGCATCACAAATGAATGCTTGCATACCAGGCAGCTTACCAGCACAGGGTACATATATTCTGGCGCTTACACAGGGCTTTGAAGGCTCTGAATGAGGCTCTGAATAGGTCACTTCCTTATCTTCAACCTCTACTGCAGTGTTCTCAAAAGGAGCTGCTTCTGCATCCTATACAGTTATGAGAGTATATGATCCCAAACTAAAAGATAACCACGTATACACATAGCAAACACAAAAGCACAGACACTGACTTTCAGGCGATCATTCTCTGCAATCAGTGATGCAATTTGCTCCTCCTGCAGAACAATTTCACGTATGGTAGCAATACAATGACACACACGTACACACAACATACGCTGCATGTACAGTACATATACGTACATCTATATATATAAAGAGGAGTTGGGCGCAACCTTTGTCACAATTTTTCTCAGGCGCCCACCAATGGATTGCCACCAAACTTGCCCAGCACTGCAACACTGTGTCGTAGGTTGCACCGAAGTGTCAGCCCACTTTAATAACCTACAGCCAAGGAAGGGAAGGCGAACAAGTTTTTGGGAAAACTTGTCCACCGACCCTTTCTGCGTCCGGTAGTGGTTTGCTACCAAACTTGCTCAGAGGCACAGTGCTATGTCTTAGAGCGTCACCAGGGGAGAGGTGTTCGAAAACGAGCTTCTCTTGCAGCGTACAAGAGGAAAAAGTTTGGGCGTGCTTGCAAACCAGACTCTTCCAACGGCGGCCAGTGGATTGCTACCAAACTTTTCCAATCATCTCATCTGTTGCTGCTACAAATCAAGTTGACCATTTTCGAAAGCAGACCTATTCTGAGCAGTACGATGACGGTTCTTCGCTAGCCCCACACAGTGGCCATCTTTATTAGTGGCGGTTGCCATGTTGGCATAGAGAACTCGTGTAGAACTTTGTCTCCACCTTTTCTCATGCAGCTATGGATGAATTGCCACCAAATGTTGCCAGCACTATGATGCCGTGCTGTAGGGTGCACTGAGTCGTCGGCGTTCCCAACAGCCACAGCCGAGGAAGGAACGGCGAAAGGCTTTATTAGGCCATATTTCACCAGCCAACCTCCCGCACACGACAACTAGCCGACAAAACAGATATGCAATATATGAAAGGCAGGTATCCTCCCACATGCTTCGCATGATTTGCATGAGTGGTACACTCCACAGCAAGCAATTCTTCCTGCACATGTTCCCAATACAATTAAGACACAGATAAATAGATGTTTACATGAAATAAGTACATACACAACCAATACTCATCGCAATTCTGCTGGTAGCCTTACCAACTGTGTTATATGTGCTGCAGCTTTGTCCAAATTAATGCACTGTGCATGGTATTCTGCGCTCATATTACCCAGCTCTATTTCCTGCAATAATATGAGTATTAGTCAACTTTAAAACCAAAGGCACATATGTATTGTATTGTATGCTATATACATTACACTCATGCATGTGTGTGTGTACGTGTGCGCGTGTGTGCGTGTGTGTGCATGTGGGTGGTATGTGTGTGCGCGTGTGTGTGTGTATGTAAATAAACCTACCAGATTTTCATTGCATTCTCTGGCTCTCTCAAGTTTATCAGCAATCATTGAACACTTAAATTCTTCGTCATAGCACTGTCGGTGATGTGGACATAGAGCAAAGAGGTAATGCAAATAATTAGCTAATATTACACACATACACTAGAGTCTATACTAGCAGTGGATATCCCCTCACCAGGTAAATTTCTTGTTGCAATTCTAGCTCCAATTGGCTGCACTTTTCGTTCACAACCTCCAGATTTTCCCTCTGCAAAAGGAAGTAGTCAATAGCAACCAAACATCAATTAAAAATATGTTCTGAATCAGTTTAAACATACTTCCCATTCACTGAGTTGTTTGGCCAAAGCAAGTTGTTCCTGGAGCTGTGAACATTCCTCTCGTTTAACAGCCAGCTATTTGGAAATACAAGAATTATCGAAAGATGGATGAGATACCAAGTCCTATGACTGCAACAAAATTCACTTCAATCTCTGCACACCTGATTTCGTAGCTTCTGTTTCTGATTCTTTAGGCTCTTTTTTGATGCCATGCAAGCCTTCTAAACAGGACAAGATACATTTTTGGTAAATAAATAGACAAGCCAGAGTGAGAAAAGAAAACAATTAGTATGTGCATATACAATATTCACACCTTTTCCTTTTCCCTGTCTTGCAGAACTTCTTCCAGCTGCTCAAGCTATTTGCGAATGAATTGACAGATTTTCAATAATGCAAGGATAAAATGCAAACATGCATGTAGCTGGATCTATAGGGTAAACCAGCTTCCAATACTTCTCCTGTATGCACATTTACATTTACTCCTTACACTGTCCAGTCCAATCCTCAGTCTCTAAACTGCTTGCAGAAGACAGTGGAATCGTGGGAATGCTATTTCCTTCTACAGAATGCATGCACATGCACTCACATAATAATCTGCTCTGTTGGTCTCTTTCACCAGAGCCTTCCTACACTGTTCCTGTTGTGAATACAAGCACATTTACATAGTTACCCAATATAATTGTATATAATGCTAACGTCGGTTATAGGGTTCAGACACATGCAGGTAAATGAAAAACTAAGTTCGGGTTCAATAGCACTTTGTATGTCATTGCCATCACATTTACATGTATGCACCTTCGCATGTCTCAGAAAATGATTGTCCTCTCGCAGCTCTTCCATCTGTTCTTCAATCCACTCTGTGTGCAAGTCCCGTTCTTTCTTCTCTTTAAGAAGGCAACCAATCTTGTGCCTTGCCCTCTTAAGTTCATCCCGCCTATTATCCAGAGGGAATACCCAGTGAAATTGGGTTGCCATCCTGTTGTCCACTGCAAGGGTAACAAAAAGAATAAAATGAACATAGTTGGCTCCGTCAGGTGGCCATAGGTGCAGCAGCTAGAGGCCCTAGGCTCTTATGACATCTTAAGGTCGTTACTGTCCTTTTTGTTGCTGCCACAATAGAGGTGAAATGCTCAGCTAACGTTAACATCATATTTGTGCATGTTCTTCTATAACCATGTATTCATGTGTTTATGTATGGTGTATTACCTGCTGTATGACTCTATAGCTGTACCCTAAGCTGTGCATAGGGTGTGGGAATTCCTGACTAAACATCAGTGCAGTTTGCCAGTGCAAGTGATTACCGTATTTGTCCGTATAGAGGCTGGGCGCAAATAGAGGCCAGGGCTCGAATAGTGGCCGGGGGTCAGGAGTCCAGTACATTAATAGAGGCCGGGTCCGAATACAGGCCGGGTCCGAATAGTGGCCGGGTCCCGAATAGTGGCCAGCTTCGCTGCAATCGACACGGAATGCCTCTCGGTCGACGATTTTGTGCTCCTTAGCAAGTGCAAGTCGCTCGTCACACTTCACAGTTGCCAAGGATCATCAGAGTTGCAAGAGCGATGTCTAAGACAGAAAGTCGTAAGGTAGGAGAGGGGCCTTCCGAACAAGACGGGGTTTCCGAACAGGGCGCCGCGTTTCGCCTGCATGCAGTAGAACAGCTTCCATTTCTGTACGCAGTTAGCACAAGAGTCAATGTATAAACTGACACAATGAGAAGCTGTTCCTTAGAATGCAGACGGAGCGCGGCGCAGTGTTCAGTAACCCCCTACTTTACCTTACAATGTTTCCTTCAAGTTGAAAGCCGTTGAATGCGCAGAGAAGACGACCAAGGAAGCCGCTGCCACCTTATACACGTGGTGGCCTCTAACAATGCTCTCTTTCACGACAGAACTAGTCACGTGCGAGTCTTGACTTGCAGTCATTCTCCCTATGCGCGGAGCCATACTACACACCACTGATTTTATATTGAAAACAAGGCCAAGTATTAGAAAAAATATTTTAATAGAAGCCGGGCCCGAATAGAAGCCGGGCTCGAATAGAGGCCGGGTCAAAACTCCCGGGAAAGAAATAGAGGCCCGGGCCTCTATTCGGACAAATACAGTAGATCAGTGTCGGACCAAACAAAAATTGCTAAAACATTGCTTAGATGCAAAGTAGTTCACTACGTCTCTGCAATAGGATGCAAGTGCTTTTGTATGGGTCTCAGATGTAGCTAACATCTTCAGAGGAATCAAAGTTACAGGTATATACTATCAAATAAGTTACTAGTTGATTGTGATAATTATATTAATTGCGGAATGGCTGCTACCACCGAAATATCGGTAGGTTAGGGTTAGGTTTAGGTTTAGGGTTAGGGTTAAGGCTAAGGTTAGGGTTAATCACACAGTCTGGTGGTTGGAGTAGCCCTATGGCTTTTAAAGACACTGGCCAATGGCAGGAGCAATTATGTGACACCAGTAACCATTGCATTTCCGGTGGCAGTAGCAGCGGCCTATTACTTAATGGTACTACAAAGAATTTCTGGATCTGTCGATCACTCTAGCTTACCTGTTATTACCCTGCATTGCCAATTCTCTTCACAGCTTATGTTACTATATATCTCTAAGAGATGCAATCATAACTGACAGGGCCCAGAAATATGTGCATTTAATGGTGTCACCAGACCCTGTGCTGTGCAAATGCTAGAAGCATCATGAACAGACTGGGTACAGTATAAAATGATACCAACCAGCCAGCTCTGTGAATACTATGGCTTATTCATGAGCTGACTCAAGCAATGTGGTCTTGCTTGCGGTCTGCAGCTAAAAATAGACACAAACCAATACCACACACATACAGATTTAACCCTCTGGTCTGATAGTAACCCTTTGATGACCTACTATCCGCTATGAACAAGTACAGCGAAATATAGCGAGAAATCTCTCAGATTCATTAATGGAGTCAAAGGAAATGACACAACACACAGACACCAGCCGTATGTACTACAGAAACAAGTGTAATTATCCCACCCTGGGCAATTTGTTATCGCCTTTGGCCGATAACTAAGTACTGTAACATAACAACTGATCCAATCGAGGCCCACGTATCATGTGTGACAATACAGTTTGCACGTGTACAATACCTGTGGTCAAGACGCGTTTACACGCCGCACGATAAACTTACGATTGTTATGAATCTGACTAGCCCCTTGAACCTGTCCGACGCTCAGCT
Source organism: Ianthella basta (assembly GCA_964019415.1). Taxonomy (NCBI): domain Eukaryota; kingdom Metazoa; phylum Porifera; class Demospongiae; order Verongiida; family Ianthellidae; genus Ianthella; species Ianthella basta. The sequence continues at coordinate 6,548,756 of OZ025882.1, forward strand.
GGTAAACAACATCACGTGACCCAATCGGAAGTGAAACCAATTTTGTCTTCGAGACACGTACAACAGCGCAGGGGTATAAAATAAGTTCCATTAAATAATTCATTGATAGTAATAATTCTGCAGTTCTTTGTACAGGTCCTCTGCCATACGCAGCGACGCTCCCAGCCTGCCTGCCTGCTGTGGGTGGGCTAGGTTCTGCAGGTACTCCAGGGGGACCTCCAAGAGGTTGGGCTCTGGTATTTCAACCAGAGTACGGTAGACATCAACAAAAGAGGGGCGACCATGGTGGTCGTAATTCCTAAGAACAGAAGAAGGAAACTGCAACTGCCATAATGTTAACTTACACATGCACATCTCCCCATACTGCCGTGTCTTCAACAAATAACATCTAACCAGTGACCATGCATTCACTTTGTAGCTGTTTGCTTAATCACAAGCAGAACTCTCTCTTGCTAGTAGTGGAAGTCTTACAACTGAGTCATGTGCCATGTGGACCTGGGCAGGCGCATACAAGTGACGTGGGTACACCTTACTGCACTCACCAGCACCTAACCATCAGTCTGTAGATCTCATGGGGACAGCCGGGAGGAGGTGGTTGGATGTACCCCTTCTGTCTCACTATCACTTTGACAGCCTGCACACAATGTGTGTGTGAGGGGGGTCAGTGGGTGGGGTACATGTTGTGTGTGTGTGTGTGTGTGTGTGTGTGTGTTGTGTGTGTGCGTGTGTGCGTGCGTGTGTGTGTGTGTGTGTGTG
>OZ025882.1:6552011-6567011 GCA_964019415.1 Ianthella basta
CACACACACACACACACAAATAGCACTGTTTGTCAAGTACTAACTCTTCTGTCTTGTCCTTCAGCCAACTTCGCAAGTCTCCATTTGACAGGAACTCAAGAACAATCAAGTTCTAACACCGAACAAGAGCAAACAGGCAGCACAGCTGGGTGTACACACATGGCCAGTACCTCTGTAGGAGTCTGGACCCCACAGCAGTATAGACAACCTTCAACCTTGGCAACATTGACCTTGCAACATTGACATGCTTATAAGTTACCCCCCTCCCCCTCCCCCAAGTGCAACACACACACACACACACACACACACACACACACACACACACACACACACACACACACACACACACACACACAGTGTCCCTTACTGGCCGATCCACAGTGACCACTCCCAACAACCGCACAATGTGAGGATGACGAAACTGTCCCATAATGGCCGCCTCTTGAAGGAACTTAACCACCTCCGTGTCTGTGGCATCTGGTTTCAACATCTTGACAGCCACAGATGTCACATAGTATGGTGTCTCCCACAACGCTCTGTACACCTCTCCAAACTCGCCAGCACCCAGCATGTCCTCAATCCTACAAGGGGAAGTTGACAGGGAAAGTTTCAGACAATTTGCACACACAAGGGTCACTTGCGCCAACAAGTGTTCCTTGAACGAGGGCTAATCACTGGATATTACGCCTACCAGCCTTCTACACTGAAGTGTCTCAGGAGGCTGGGGGGGCGGAGCCCTATTGATGGCAACCAGTGATCACCTACCCCCATTACTAGTCATCCTATAAAGATGGAAGAGCCACAGACAGCTGTTTTGCCCTGATTGGGGCTCATCAGTGTGGCGTACACTCCTTAGAGCTACAAGGTAAACACATCTTCACCAAAAACACCCATAGAAATAATTGGCAGACAAGTGAACATTCCTATGTGGTACACATTCAAACATCCTATATATATGCCGAAATCCCAGGGGATGCCAAAATCCCTGGGGATGCCGAAATCCCAGGGGATGCCGAAATCCCAGGGGATGCCAAAATCCCTGGAGATGCCAAAATCCCTGGGGACGCCAAAATCCCTGGGGATTGGCACAGGAGTCACTTGTGTTCCTAGAGCTACAGGGTAAACACATCTACGAAACACCCATATAAATAATTGGCAGACACATGAGCAGGAAATTCCAATATGGTACACACACAAACATCATTAGCTTTGGAACTGATACAAATGCAACATTGAGCCATGCAGAGGGGCTCCTTAGACTCACTTCAGAGCATATCGTGGTATTTCAACACATTTCTTCACTGCCAGTGTGCAGAAAAGGCTGTCAACATTGTTTGGGGGTGGATCAAAGGGGGCACTGTGACGCCACTTGTCCTGTTCATCCTAGTGTGGAAGGGAAGCAGGAGAGAAAAGAGAGGGTGCATTGGAGGGAGGGGGGGCACGGCTGTTTCGAGTTGGCAACTTAGTTTTTACGTGGAAACTGGGAACCGGAACTGGACTGGCCGATGGAAGGAAGGGACCAAGGCGTTTTTAGCCTTTTCCCTCTTGATTGCAAGCAAAATCGCCACAAATTCTTAATAGAACAATGGAATTGGTAGTGGGCAATGTGTCTTTTGGGCTAAAAGCTTTGTTTATGTCTTACATTGCGTGCGATTTTGGCATACACTTGCTTCTGTTAACTGCTTGTAGCGCGTCTCTCGAAGCTTTCCTGGCATAATGACTAACGTACAAAGACATCCCATTCGTCGTACAACATCGTACTGGTACGACTGTTCTGCTGCCTTTTTCCTACCACCCGCTTTAAGAGCAAATATGCTATGTCAATGTATTGTATTCCACACACACCATGGTCTGCGCAATACAACTTCAGAATGCCTATAGAATCATCCCAAATGAGCAATATCCAGCATTACAAGGTCAACGGGTCAAGGTCAATAGATAGGAAAAAGGCAGCAGAACAGTCGCTGCAGTGAATCACTGCAGCGTTGCACTGAAGAACCTGTTTAGCGTATAGCGAGAAATTGCTGTATTTTTTACGTACGTATCGTCGTACAATTTCCCGTGAGCTCAGATAACGCCGTAGCACTTCAGAATGCAAGCTGCTGCTCCTTTGGGACGACTCCATAGGCATTCTGAACTGCTGTGGCATTGTTAGAGCTCACCAGGAAGTTGTACTGTGGTCCAGGGCGTATGCGCAGCAGTATAGCTTATTTGCTCTTAAACCGTGTGATAGGAAAAAGGCAGCAGAACAGTCGCTCCGGTGCCATGTCGTGCGATGGCTGGGCTATCTCCACATGTTAGTCATTATTCCAGGAAAACTTCAAGAGGCGAGCTACAAGCAGTTGAACGTACATCAGTTTGTGTCCCTGATGTTACGAACGAAAGCCATTGAAACGATTCTAAAGCCCAAATCACCTTACTTACTATCAAGCACACCGTTCTGTGACGTGTTACTGGTGATGTGGACTACAACAAAGGAGAAATGGGCTGTGTGCGTAGTAACCTCTATGCGAGGGAAATCTCGCTGCCGCGAGGTGGGTTTCCAAACCAAAACTAAGTTGCCACATTTTATATTGTTGAAACAGCCGTGGGGGAGGGGGAGGGGGGGGGAGTAGGTCATGAAATGGTGTACAGAATTGAAAGAGATTGGCAAGAGGTACATAACACAGGCAGGGTGCTAGTCCAAAAGCCATGCGCACATCTACCTCACTCACTTTCAGTTCACACACTGCAGAAGACCCGTGGCTCCCTTCAGTTACATCTGAGGCCTGCCTAGTTGATCTGGCATCATCTGAAATTCTGTCATAGGTCACTCTGTGATCATGCTCACGTCTATGTGGCTACATGCAGAGGGTAAGCAACTTAAGTTATCCAAAAGTGTCAATTATAGCCATTAGTCTACTAATGCTGCCACACAGACGAGACCTCCAAGAGAGCAGAGACCTTGGGCACAAGAAGAAGCTAAATAGCACACATTACCCTACCAGTATATAATTCCACATACAAATACACATACACAAATACACACGCACGCACACACGCACACACCTATACAGTACCCTGCGTGTGACACACAAGACTCACGTTATGAGGCACCACAGAGTACATTGCCTGTGCTATGCGCATCATCTCGTCTGTGTCCACATAGCAGTAAGAGGCCACATCAGATGTGTTCGCCGGGGAGTAGGGATGGCAACCGCTCACAGCATCAACATCCTCTCCCTCCAGCTGATCGGGTGATTGCACAAGAGACTCGAGAGCAGCTGAAGGATGAATGGAGTTGGTGCAAGATTGCAAGATGACCTTTTGTAAGCACTGTGCTACAATACAGACTTAAGAAGCTTCTCCTCAACCTACCGCCCCAGCATCTCCTCCTCTCGCAAGCGCTCCAATACGGATACATTTCCACAGACCTCATAAACACACACCACCAACTGTTAACATGTTGTCCTAACCTACCCTCGGTCTTACACGGTCATGCCATTTGCAAGCGAACAGTTTACCACACAAACAGAACCACGCGTCCATCACCACAGCTTACAAAGGCCCAACGCACCGTTATTCCTGGACCTGTAGCGAAGGCTTCGCTTTCCGCGTTGTCTATGAATAAACACACACCCTGCAATGGCCAAAGTGACCACTGCTCCAGCCACGATCACCGTCACAGCAATCAACAGCCAATCACCGCGCAGCATCTCCGTGCTGAACTGCATACCGCTGGGTGCAGGAGAGAACGGCGAGCGATTTGTCTTCACCCCTGCGCGTGAGCCAAATCTAGTAGACTAAGAGCCAGTGAATCACGACTTCGTTATCACAGTACACGAATGGTCACGAGGACAAGTCGCCATATTTGCCATTTTCAAAATAATTTGATGGCACGACATGAATTTCATTATAATGTCACTGCATGCTGCACGCGTGTGAGGCTGAAGGATGTAGTACAGTACTCAAGCAACCCCCTCCCCCCTCTTGTGGGGGAAGGTCACTACACACGACTGCGAAGGACTGGACAGGTAGTGTCATGGACCTGCTAGCCTTTTCTTTACAGCAATCTGTGCATCACCATTCTCTGTGAGGATAGCTTAAACTCATTCTAGACTGGGAATTCAAGAGCTCTATACATGTGTATATGCATTCTTGTTTCTAGCAGACATCTCTGACTGCCACTCGTGTTGCATGTGAAGGATTTACTGGCAATACACACAACAATATACCACACACTCCTACCATACAGCAAACTCATGCATGCACTGGTCAAATTAGCAAGCACAGTAGGCAAATTTGCTCATTCAGCTATGAATACGTTCATGCGGCTATGCTACATCCAGGAGGTCACTAGCTGAAATAACAGAAACTAAAGTCAGAACTTCTGCAAATGTTGGTCTTTTGTGGTAGACATAATTCCTGCATAGATAAAAACAAGTATTTCGAGTTAAAAAACTCGTGGGGCACCAGGGCGCCCCTGAACCTCGAACTACTTGCTAGCAATTTTCCCATGTACATTCAGTAAATCAGATAGTTGGGGGTACAGTATTGTTGTTGGCCTGAAAGATACATCAAGACACACTAGACCGTTGGGTTTGCAAGAGTTTCAAGTCTCCAGAGCAGCCAGTCATATCCAGTGAAAGCATCCCTACCAAACTGTCAAATGTTTGCCTACTGCTTTTTGATCTATATGACATTCTGAATGAGCAATTGTTACTTTGTGCCTGGAGGAGGAGTGTGCTGGCTAAAAGGCTACCCTATGATGACTATATGAGCGAATCATGGCTATAATTATGTGTCATGACTCTCTGGTCCTCCATTATTGGCCTACGGGTCACTAGACTTCTGTTGTATTTAGGGCTGTACCTCGCAGAAAAACAGTTAAGTAAGCTTCCTACCACAATAATATTACTTAAACATGTTCTAGAAACACTTTGCGTTCTTTGGATACACGGCGAAATCTAAAGAAAGATGGTTTTGAGCCTAGCAAACAGAAAGCGTCGAGCGCGCGGCCATTTTACAATGTCCGTCAGTAATAATTGGAGCAGTATCTCGCAGAAGAGACGTTCCTTAGGCTTTTTATTAGTATTACTCTATTAACACATGTTTATGACCACATTTCGTTCGATTCAAACACAGCGAAACGTCATTAGAGAGGATTTAAAGCTTTGTAAAGAACGACGTGAGCGCCGCCATTTGCAAAATGACAGAATATATATATATATATATATATATATAGATACTCTACTGGCACATGTGGTGGTGGCTACTGTAACTTGCACTGGTGGTCTTATATATATATATATATATATATAATTATATATACGAACATGAAGCCATACGAAGACCTAAATCTGAAAACAATATAGGGGCGCCTTCGGCGCCCCAATAAACAATGTATTCTGTCACTCATGTGAAAACATGCACTCGAGAATGCTATAGTTCCGTAACTATACATTCAAACCATCTTACCAGCACTTGACCATCACATCATAAGCAGCTCTGGGACACCCTGCTGGAGGAGGCTGAATGTGCTCCCTCCCCCTCACCACCACCTTCACCACCTGTGGGATAAGCAACACTTGCACTGGTGGGATGCTATAAATAGCAATGGTATATCTATACCTACATGCAAACTTACATCTCTCAAGTCTGAAAGTTCTGGATAAGGACATGAACCCAGGGACCATATCTCGTGCATGACCATGCCATAGCTCCATACATCAGAACTCATGGTGAACTTCTTTTCCAGGAGTACCTGCCGCAGAGAGAGGAGGCCGAAATGAAAGACGCCCACTGAGCTACCCATGTAGTATGAAAATGTCACTCATGGTACGTATGCAGAATGTCTGAATATGGTAATCTACAGCTGCATTTCTCACTTCAGGGGGCGACCATCGCACAGGTATGTTTGCTCCTGTTGCAGAGTAGAACTGACTTCCAGAAAGATTCCGCGACATGCCAAAATCAGCAATCTAAAAGAGGAAATTAAGCAAGTCACTTGGCTATGCATCTGTAGAGTATACCCTCAAGACTGCCCATCTACAGTTGATGTATTGTTCAGTAGAAGTGCATGTGTACCTTGCAAGTAAGGGTGTTGTCCAGTAGGATGTTCCTCGCTGCTAGGTCACGATGGATGAAGCCCTTGTTTGAGAGGTACTTCATACCATCGGCTATCTCCTTACAGAATTGAAGCAAATACCCCGGCAGCTCTTGCTTGTCAATTTCAGACCTATTAATATTATGGAAGTAAAAGTCACAATTACTTAAAATTACTGGAAATTATTTAATGTACAGGACTGGTACTTATGTTTTATACCTGGGCTAGCTCTCCATATAGTAATTTATCATGGCATGGGCACTTATAGCACATGTACGACTGCTTACTTTCTGTTCTGAGCCACAAGCCACCTCAGAAGGTCACCTTTGTGCAAGTACTCCAAAACCAGCATTTTCTAAAATGGACCAGAAAGCAGCATCCAATACAAATTTGCCACAAACAGTCAGTACGATCACTCTACTCCAAGTGTATATGCTGCATGTTCTTGTGTGTGTATAACATGTACTGTACACATACTGGCTCTTTGAAGGTGACTGCTCCAAGCAGTCTGACAATGTGGGGGTGCCTAAACTGAGACATGATGACAGCTTCTTGGAGGAACTTGACTTTGTGCTCTTCAGTGGCCTTCTTCTTAAGGACTTTAATGGCGACTTCTTGTTCACCATAGGAAGACTTCCACGTGCCACTGTACACATCACCAAACTCTCCAGCACCCACAATACATGCTGTCCTGTACAATCATGATAAAGAGCTTGCATGTATGACATACAGTGTAAATTATACTATATCTATTGCAATGTTACACATAATGTGATTCATAATCTACTGGCATATGCATGCATTGGGTTACATCAAGATTCAATTTCAATACAATACAGACTGCGTACTGTCTGCTCTTACCATGCAGCTGTCCAACAAACAGCTGCAAGTGACCGAAAGTTTGGAGTCAGTGGCAACAGAGCATGACACTGTTTGGGGGTGCACTTGGTGGGGAAAGCTAGTCAATCCTACTGATCTGTGGGTCAAGAATTATGGTGGTACGGAACCCTAGCACTCCCCCCCCACCACCACCATCATTGGCACATGCTATTATACATTGCTGCTTATATAGATAGCATTCACTTGTGGAATGGTCAGGTCAGACCAGGTTATAAGAGAAGGATGGAGAATCACAAACAACTTACTTTAGAGCACCTCGTGGAAGCTCCACGCACCTCCTCTTGGCCAGAGTCTTACGGAGTCCTTGCACATTCGTAGGAGGAGGTACAAATGGGACATTAATGTACATGTCCTCCTTCCCTCCACCAGTCTGCAGAGCAGTCTGTGGATAAGATACAGCAGAGCACAGTTCACACCTTGTGCACTCTACACAGTGTCACTTGTTACATGCATGCACAATCTATTGCATCCAGATTGGCATACTCTTGGGTGCGCATCATTGCCAGTTGCCCAAATGTGTCGTCTGCTGCTTGCTTCTTGCTGCACCGTGTCCTCATATATATTAATGGGCACCTAAGTGGGTAGGAATGATACCAGTCACCTAGGTAACCTAGGTAACCTAGGTAACTCTACACATTGGCTGATACTACAGCTACACTAGTACCAGTTAACATGCTCTTTGGACTCACTTCGTACGGCTCTGCAGTGTTGACTTCTTCGTCTGCATCCACATACATGTAGCAACTGTTTCTTTCAAAGAATACACTGGATACTCCTCGGATTTCCTTGTGGTGGATCACCACCTCATAGCCAGTGCTCTCCTCTTGACCACCGTGACTTTCCATAGACACTGCACTCTCCAGGGCACTCAAGTCTGCAGCGTGTGCTCTTGCCCTCTCCTCTGCACATACATGAACAAAGCGCACCATATGCTCATGCACACATGCAAACCACTAAATTGACTAACTGCATAAGTGCAGTTCATCTCGTACTGCACCAGGAGGCAGTGCCATAGGACTTACCACGTTTTTTGAGATTTGGACTACCATGAATCCAGTTGGAAGATCTTCTCTTCCTCCATATGGCACAGCAAATGCTTGTAGCTATAGTAACAGCAGACAAGATGGCTACCAGAATAACAGCAGCAATGGGAGGGAGGATGGTGACCAGAAGGGTATTTTGAGCTGCACCATTGTCAGGGCTGCTGGAGTTATTGAGCATGGAAGAGGAGTTTAAGTCTTTGGGGTTGGTTGTTACAAGTTCCACACTGACATTCTGTAGCAAGTTGAATGGTGCGTTGTCTTCGACTGTTGCTGCATCTGTGTTTGGAAGGATTGGAGCAACAGTTTCTACCTAGTCAACATGACAGACAGTCAAGCCATTAAATAGCATTGTTATGGGCACCTCTCGCGTGTATGTACATGACTGTGTAAGCTGTGTGTGCCACATACGTACCACTCTCAATCTGGAAATAGTATGCTGGCAGTGCTGAGGGCTGGCCTTGCTGGTTGGAAGTGAAAGTTGGCTGCCCTAGTGCCTGGAACGATGACTGTCCATGGATGGCTAGAGTATCTGCTGTTTCTCCAATGAGAAGTGGATAGCTTACTCTTCTCTGCCCATTCTGTGCCGGTGAATTTGAGCTGATCAGTACACCAATAGTTTGACCTGGCTCCACTTCCAGCGCTGCGTCTCCTGTTAGATTTGTGAAAGTGACTTGTACAATCACACTGTTGCCGCTTCTGTTAAGAACTCCTGCTTCGGGCTTCAGCCGTACAAACTCTGAGCTTCTCTCTAGTCCACTGTCCACTGGTGTGTACACCGCAATAGCAGTCTCCGCTAGAAGACCTGCTTCGTTAGTTTGTCCTGTGGCTTTGTAGAGCACATGCACCTCTGTAATCCTTCCTCTGCAGGAAGCGGCTACTCTTGTTGAACTACTGAGATACAGTGTGCCCCCAGCGGCTACTGGGACCCTGGTCAAATCAAATATTGGATTGTCTTCAAGAAAATTAAGCTGACAGTCTGAGAATTCAGAAGAAAACTACAATTATATGCCATACGTGCATAGGATGTGTGTGTGTGTGTGTGTGTGTGTGTGTGTGTGTGTGTGTGTGTGTGTGTGTGTGTGTGTGTGTGTGTGTGTGTGTGTGTGTGTGTGTGTGTGTGTGTGTATGTGTGTGTGTGTGTGTGTGTGTGTGTGTGTGTGTGTGTGTGTACGTGTGTGTGTGTGTGTGTGTGTGTGTGTGTGTGTGTGTGTGTGTGTGTGTGTGTACATGTGTGTGTGTGCGGCTAGAGCTGAAAGTGTGCACAGAATAACCACTGATGCAGAGACTTACTATCTTTGCTAGCCACTGGTGAACAACAGAAAAGAAAACCAATGACGAAGAAGGTAGCTTGGTGGTGTCCTCTGTACTTCATCATCTGGCCTACACAATCATCCAGCAGCTCTCTCACTTACAGCAATCAGCACCACTGAGCCCTCCTACCACTTCAACTCAGAGAGTGCTTCAAACTCCTCCAAGCTAATATTCAACACCCTGACCACACTGGCCATGATGCCATACAGAAGATGCAGTTATGCACGGTTAAGCCAGATCAGTGAATAATGGCTGTCTGCATTTCTTATCTGTTGCTGAAGGGGTCAATTGAGAGGCAGTACAAGTGAACATATTCAAAAATTTTCATGCATTCAACAGTATAGCTCTTTACCTGGCTATCGATGTAGCTGTTGGCACAACAATGGAAGTTAAAGACAAAGTACGGTCAATTCAATGCAGATAGTCACCATGGTAACAGAGGAACCGGATGTCACAGTAAAGTACGCTGTCCACATGACAAAGCCGGTTGACTGATGAATACCTTATTTGGACATGCCGGCCAATACATGCACTCCTGCCAGCACTGTATGGCTGCAAATGAAGCACATGGCCCAATGAACTAGCAGTAAGAGCCCTCTATACAGCTTGCTCATGTAGGGATGTGATGGTTATTCACAAGTGGATATAGAGGGCAAAATACCTCTTCATGTATATACCATGCAGTAAGTTGGCTTCACCAAATACTGCATGCCCTATCCTGTATGTTGTATAATTATATACTTTACTTGCTGTACACGTATTGTGTATATCTTGCTGCATATATATCCAGTCATGCGTATTATACTGCATGCATGCTAATATACTGTGCCTGGAACTTGTATAATCTGGTCACTTGTTGGACCTAGCTCCTGGCTCCATGGGATAGGTAATTAATAATGGCAGTTGCTACAATAGTATTGTTATACAGGCTATGCTACAGTATAAAGCAGGCATGTACATACCACACACACCAAATGTATTATACATGGAAGATGACAGAAGAGCGCCATCACACGTACTTGTATTACACATTGGGCCCACATAATCTGTGCATTACAATAATTATAAAGTATATAAGCATATACAGTTAGCATAGTACAATTGTTATAGAGGTTAAGTCACTATAAAACAGCTGATGGTTCTCATGCGGTGCTGTAGTAGCTAGCCTGCAATGTTGGATAAAGGTTACGGCCACACACGAGCTCCGTTCCAATGACACGAGCTTGAGGATGGACATCCTCTGAGCTCTCCGGTACCACCCAAAGCAGTTCTTCGTCCTTCCTTGTCAAGAAGCAGTCAATCTGAGTAAAATCTGGCCTCTCAAGGGGCTCTGGGTGCCTGAGTGAGGGAGAACAGAGAACTGTGAGCTGCTGACAAGTGTCAAATGGCCAGTCACCATCCCCGGCCCTCTCCCTCTCCCTCCAGACTATGTGGCTACCATATGCACACACATGTGTATACAATGAAATCTGTCTAAGACAGTCACTTGCAGGTATGTATATAAAATTGGCCTTTATAGAGAGGGGGCTGCTATACAGAGGTAGAATGCAATGTTTTAATGCTATTCGGGGGCCAGGAAGGCTGGCTGTTTTAAAGAGGTGGCTGCCTTACACAGTGACTATCTTAGACTGGTTTCACTGTACGAGCACACATGCATTGGTGTTGTGTGCTAACACAACGATGTGGGGCTCACCAGCAGTCTATCATGATGGTGTACATGGGTTTGGGACATCCTGGAGGAGGAGGTAGCCGCTCACCACGACGCTGCATTGCAAGGATCTGCAATGACAAATGAATGAGCTAAGTGTAAGCATGCACACACACACACACACACACACACACACACACACACACGCACACGCACACGCACACGCACACGCACACACACACACACACGCACATGCACACACACACACACACACACACACACACACACACACACACACACACACACACACACACACACACACACACACACACACACACACACACACACACACACACACACACACACACACACAGGATTTGATTTACCTCATTGTTGTCCACTCCCCCGTAAGGTCGTTTCCCTAGCGACCAGATCTCATATAAGAGAATGCCATAGCTCCACACATCAGTGGCAGTAGAGTATGCTCCTGTCTTAATGGCCTACAAGTAAACAAGAGTGCATTGTAAATGCTTTCAGTCACAAGTCACTCCCTCTCTCAACACATGTGTACTGTATTAATAATTATGTGTGTGTGTGTGCATGTGTATGTGCATGTGTGTGCGTGTGCTTCTGTGTGTGTGTGCGTGCATACATGCATGTGTGTGTATGCATGTGTGTGTGCAAGAGTATGTGTTGCACAATGGTAGTGAACTTGGTTCAGTTCCATGGTGGGGAGTACATGTGCCTCTTCTCTCACCTCTGGTGCTGTCCATCTCAGAGGAATCAGTCCTCCTCTCGACTGATAGATTTCATCATTTGCAAGATCACGAGAGAGACCAAAGTCTGCAATCTGTTACCAAGAAGATATAATCCAGACATCAGACATTCGCCAAAAACCATTTGTGAACAGCATCTCAAACATGACATGACAGCTGACAGAATGACAGAGTGACAAAGTGACACAGCCGATCAGCAAACCCCACACTCACTTTACAAGTGTAATCGGCAGATAGAAGGATATTCCTTGCAGCCAAATCTCGATGAATGTACCCTTTCAGAGAGAGGTACTTCATTCCATTGGCAACATCTTGAGAGAACCGCAAGAGAAGTGCTGGGATACGGCGAGAGAGCGACTTTCCAGGTCTGCACAGTCGAAGAAGGAGGAGGAGGAACAGTAAAGGAACGGGTAACTAGTCTAGCAGATGAACTACACAGGAGTAAAGTGGAGTATCTACACATTGGGACTGTCAGAGGAGATGAGAGCAATCCCTTCCTGATGAGAGACACTCACAACAGAAATTTCCAAAGGGATTGTACAGTATGTGACAGAGCATACTGAAATAAGGGAACATGAGACTCAATGGCTGTGACTTGCACTTAGGAGACTTGTCACATTCAGCTCTATTGCCTACTAACACATGTATATGCACCATGGAGCTACTAGCACACGTGCACCATGGAGCTACTAGCACATGTGCACCATGGAGCTACTAGCACATGTGCACCATGGAGGAAGGTAAGCTGCTTACGGAGGAATTAAGGATGTGAGGTAGTTACGCAGGTCTCCATGAGGCATCATCTCCATGACAATCATTTTCTGAAACAAAACACAGAGAAGAGTAAAAACTGCAAAGACACTCCACCTATGAGTACATAGAGGTCAATCTATTGTACTTTAAGGGTTATCGGTGCAGTGTGTATCGCGGTGCCAGCATACATGATGTTAAACTCACAGGCTTCCCCTCTGCAATGACACCAAAGAGCTGGACAATGTTTGAATGACAGAACTGTGCCATGGCGTGTGCCTCCTGGAGGAACTTGATCCTCTCCTCCATTGATGCATCGATGCTGAGCGTCTTGACAGCCACCTCACATATCTTAGAACCCTCACACCACGCTCCCTTGTAGACAGTGGCAAACTGACCACAGCCACACCGTTCCAAGATACTGGGGAGAGAGAGGGAGGGGAGGCATGGGAACAGAGAGCAATTTGCTATACATCTCACTATATACAGTTCTGTACTGCTACTATTGTGCCAGTGTAGTTATGTTCAACTGACACTGCAGTGAACTGAGCACAGCATGGCATGCATGAGTGAGCGTGTGGAGTATAGAGAACTGCTCACAACCTGCTTCACAACCAACTGTAGCTATAGAAATGTTTCTTTTCTGTACAATTTGCCTCAGGGTGAAAGAAGCAATACAATAGTTTAGGCTTCAGCTTTTGAAGTGGCTTCAAGCTGGAAGGAAGGAGCCCATCGTATGGCCTCCTGTGATGGATGTGCCGTACAGTAAGCCACTGAAGTTAAAGGCACTGAATGAGTAGTCCTTCTTAAAAGCTCAGCTCTTTACAAGCACGCTTTGAAGGAGCCACTTTGCATTGTGAAGCCGAATATACTCTTGGCTGGTGGCCTCATTCAGACCGGTCAGGGTAAAGAACGTGACCCCCAGCATCCACACCACATCACAGTTTGACACTGATCAGAGCAATCCCTACTATGGGCATGGTCCAAACCACACTACAACAAATGAATATCGAAGTGAATAGCATAGTCCACTGTATGAAGTAGTAAAGGGAGCAGAGGTTAATTGGATGTGAGAGACTGAAAGCAGAATGCTGCCCCACCTTAGGTAATAGACCTCCCTATTAAGCACTCTGCATCCTGACCTTATGTTCTCCCTGTCTATTGTGAAGCAGTTTCGCTGCTTCAGTTCTCCATAGATCTCCTGCTCAGTTGTGGGTGGGGCACAGTACCTCCCCTCTGGTCCAATGATGTCATCATACTCCTCCCCAGGGACAACCCCTCGAGGCAGCGACCGTGGTCCGGGGATTTCGTATACGCCTTCGTAGTTTGGAGTTGGGGGCCGCGAGTCATCTGCATCACTCCAAATGCACTCATAATCTGAGTCTGTCCTATTGATAGGCCCTGGTGAGGCTGGCACATCGTAGTTATTACTCATTTCTTCATTGTCGAGCTCATAGTCTGGTTCTGGAAGGATAGTGTTGTAGATGCAGGGTTTGGGACTATCCACTCCAGATGGAGCCTCATAGTCTGCTTCATCCACACAGGTTGTACCAGGTTGACAGTTGGATTCACTCCTGGGACTGGATACTGCAGCCCCATCACTGTCAGCTGCCTCATCCTTTGGTTCAGCTTCAAGGACTTCCTATATACAGATATGGGAGCCTTGCTGTCAGGGGTGTTTGTGTGTGTGTGTGTGCGCGCACGTGTGTGTGTGTGTGTGTGTGTGTGTGTGTGACAGGTGTGCATACATTCTACAGTACATGAGAAATGGTATGGTACACCCTTCTTCCTTTAACTTACCTGACTAGTAGGGGACTCTGGAAGAATTTCTTCAAACCCTGCATCCTCACTAACAGACAGTCTGTGTGTGTTCTCTGCGGGGAGCTCAGGAGCAGGAAGGACAGAATTGGAGACAAGCTCAGGAGCAGGAATGACAGAATTGGAGACGAGCTCTGGACCAGGTACAATGCACTGAGCATGTTCTCGAGAGCCAATTGTTTCAGTCCTCAGTCTCATGTGGCCTTGTTCACCACGGACAACATCGGCTGTGTGTGTGAGAGAGAAAGGCAGACAGAGTGAGTAGCCTCACCCCATTAGATGCAATCCCATTACCTTTGTCCCACCTTTCAGTAGCTATGATTGCACAGGCATGCACATGAAGGACATCAGCCTTCCCTGAATACCCCCATATTGAGCTGCCAACTTGGCTCTCATCACATTAAGCATATTGGCTTTGCCCACAAAGGAATGGAATCCCATTGCAATGGAGCTCAAACAGATCTATACATGAGCTTGCAGGACTTCTTCTATGCTGTATCTGTCCCAGCACACAATACTCATACTGAGTGATAGCATGTTGGAATTCCTTCATCTGGCCATCTATGTAACCTTACACACAAGGAGGTTGGAGACAGAAGTCTGGTCCCACAGTACGGAGGTATTGACTTTAGTGCTGCTCAGCTGTATTGTACTGAATCCTACAATGCC
>OZ025882.1:6572011-6574511 GCA_964019415.1 Ianthella basta
TCGCCACATGCAGTGTGGAGGATCTCATTGGCTGTGGTCTGCAGCTGCACAGAGAAATGGCAGCTTCTTCCATCACTTGTGTACACCACCAGAGGTACTGCACAACCAAAGGAGAACAACAACACAGCAGGTTAGCTTAGGATCAGTAGCATACAGTAAAATACTTCAACCATGCAAGCCTGAAGTGAGGGCTTCTCAGCTGGCTCAGGCATCAGAAAGGGTTGGTTCCTTCTTCACCCTGAAGAAGACCAGAGCATCTGGTCGAAACGTTGGCAAGGTTTTCAACCCTGTTGTGAAGCTGGTATTAGAGAACCAACCCTTTCTCATGCAAGCCTGCACTACTCAGCCTTCTAGGGTGTACTCCATGGGTGGAAAGTAAGCTACCTCAGAGGAGGGATGGAGAGGGAGAGTGAGAAGGGCTACAATCTCACTCTTCACAGGGAAGCGCTGTCCACACATTGAGTACGTATATCAGTGCTCAGCTCAGTGCTCATGTAGTGTAGCGTGGACAGTTGTAGCACAAAGGCTCCTTTTGTAATAAGGTGTTGTGTGTTGAGGGTGGGCTGACAGTCATGGTTGGGGTGCACGTGTTAGCCCATCTCACCTTCATCAGTGGACACCGAAGCAGGTATGGCAGAGAAGGAGGAGCCTATAGCAGGGTTGGCGGGGCTAGATTTCCGGAACAGGGTCTGTGAGGGGAGGGGAGGGGAGTGCATTAGCAAGTAGAAAAGTGATGAAGCCACCTTGAAGCACCACCACAAGAAGGTGTGGCCAGATGAGATAGTGTAGAAGTGAGGACTTAATGCACCAGGAAGTTTACTTACATTTGTCTTTCCTACTTTGAGTGCATCAATGCCTCTGCAGATGGGGAGAGGGAGGGAGAGGGAGAGGGAGAGGGAGAGGGAGAGGGAGAGGGAGAGGGAGAGGGAGAGGGAGAGGGAGAGGGATGTGGAAAATGAGGGAGAGGGAGAGGGAGAGGGAGAGGGAGAGGGAGAGGGATGTGGAAAATGAGGGAGAGGGAGAGAGAGGGAGAGGGAGAGGAAGAGAGGGAGGTGGAAAGAGAGGGAGAGGGAGAGGGAGAGGGAGAGGGAGAGGGAGAGGGAGGAGAGGGAGAGAGAGAGGGGGAGGGAGAGGGAGAGGGAGAAGAGGTACAGTGCTGCACAGGAACACATTTGCCAAGTGGTTTCGCATGTCTTGTGTTGTACACACCTCCTGGAGAGGTAGCTCTGCATGAAGATTTGATTGAGGGTGTCCAGGGCATCAGCCTGACCGTCCTTCACCAGCAATGTAGTCAGATCTTGGAAAAGCTTGTTGAAGGAGGTCTCTGTCACAAGGCTCTGCCCCATCACCTTGATCCACTTCACAACCAGCTTAACAACCCTGAAGGAGTGGGAATAGGACGACTGGAGCAGTGAAGCTACTTCAATGGACAGGACTACACACATAGCTCTCTCCCTCCCCTTCTGATCACCCAACTAGTTGCATTGAAAGAAGGAGCAAAGCCTGTACTGGACAAGGTGATGTAGTTCATGCGCCTATCCTTCATTAAGGCCTTGTCCCTTCATAAGAGCATGCTGGAGTGTAGTTTAAAGCAACAGCTCACTTTCTCTTTGTCTCTGCTGAGGCACCCTCCTCCCCCTTCAAAGCATCTGTGTCCTCAATCCCATCCTCTGTCATGATCACGATCTGCGTCTGGTGTTCCACTTCATGGTGCCAGCTGCCTTGGTAGGTGGCCTTCAAGATGGAGCAGATGTCCTCCATTGAAATGAACACAGGGTGGGTGAGGAAGAACTCGTAAAAGAAAGGGTCTGCAAGAAGGAGGGCAGAGAGGGGGATACCACATAGCATGGAAGGAATCATGCAGTGCCTGTACACATTGCAAACACACACACACACACACACACACACACACACACACACACACACACACACACACACACACACACACACACACACACACACACACACACACACACACCAGACATACTGTCACATACGTACGCATACTAAGTATGTACAACACTCAGACATATATATGTACACACATACACCACACACACAAGTCCCTCTACAGCATTTACAGCAAGTACACATAGATGCACTGTACTAGTAGGAGCCACTCCAAGTATCCTGTAGGCCAAGCAACAGTTAGCACTACAGACTCTTCCTCACTATGTCACTCAAGGGTGACCGCCACTCCCCCACTGCTCCACTGTCCCCACACTGCACCATCCCTTACCAGTGTCATCGTCCTTGGAAGCAATGTCCATCAGGTGCTCCACCATCTTCTCTGGAGTTCCTGATACTACCGAGTACTTCTCAGTGTCCTCCTTCTCCAGCACAAGGACGTCACGGCCGTACTCCTGCAGTCGTACTGTGTTGGCCTCCACCGAACGAAGGGTACGGTTGAAGTCGTCCTTGTCCACACGTAAGAAACTGCAGTGGTCCTCACGGAGCTGAATGCTGGCAGCTCTGTGTGTGTGTGTGTGTGTGTGTGTGT
>OZ025882.1:6582011-6657011 GCA_964019415.1 Ianthella basta
CGGTAGAAGGTGAAGACTTCACCAAGCCACTATCAACACCTCCCTGCCAAAAGCACTTCCTTCACACCTCCCTCTGGCCAATTCCAGCTGAAATGCCAAAAGCAATTCATTCATTAACTGGATCAATTGCGGGTTGACAAGTTACAATATGTAACAACAACGCTATATCAAAGGATACATCCACACGCATGATAGGGCAGAGGTTCGTTACCATGACCATAGTATAGAAAAAGAGGGTAAATTTCAAGTGTATGAATCACATGGTACACTGTTTCTTAACCTCAAGATGTTTTGGACTCAAAAGGGCCTTCTTCAGTTGTATAAATGGATCATGGTACAAAACTGATTATTGATTCGTTTAGTACAACTGAAGAAGGCCCTTTTGGGGCCGTAACGTCATATGCTCAAATTTACCCCCCTTTTCAATATCCACATGCTTGTAG
This sequence comes from Ianthella basta, assembly GCA_964019415.1. Lineage (NCBI taxonomy): Eukaryota > Metazoa > Porifera > Demospongiae > Verongiida > Ianthellidae > Ianthella > Ianthella basta. The sequence goes on from OZ025882.1 coordinate 6,582,455, forward strand.
GTGTGTCGAAGAAGCCAGTTTCATCATAGCACCTTACAAGGGAGTCACACATACATAACAGAGCAACGAGCAATACACTCGTACGTAGTCATTACCCTGAGGCACACCAGCTAGAGTCACATTTTGTAACTATTTCAAATCAGGTTGCTATGGCGACCACCTTGCATGCGCATGTTCATACCCGTTTACCAGCACACATCACAGTGATCAGAATGAAACAGCTAGCAGTTATGGGGGGCTTCTGTAGGCATCAATGTGGATGTGAATGTGTGTGTGTTGCATGCTAACTATTCTCTATTGTTGGTGTGTATGCATGAACAGTGTACATGTGTGTACACATGTGTAGAACACCTCTATTGGTGTGTGTGCATGTCCGTCACCACTCTGGTATTCATGCCATTCTGTATTGTGTGTGTGTGTGTGTGTGTGTGTGTGTGTGTGTGTGTGTGTGTGTGTGTGTGTGTGTGTGTGTGTGTGTGTGTGTGTGTGTGTGTGTGTGTGTGTGTGTGTGTGTGTGTGTGAGTGAGTGTGTGTGCGTGTGTGTGTGTGCATGCGTGTGTGTGTGTGTGCGTGCATGTGTGTGTGTGTGTGTGTGTGTGTGTGTGTGTGTGTGTGTGTGTGTGTGTACGTCTGTCTGTGTGCTCACCCTTCTCCAGTAGCGGGATCGGCCCTGCCATGTGATGAGGGTGGCTGCGACACAGTTCCTTCAGTTCGTGTGATGGTACGACCAAGAGTTGTGAGGACTCTAGGGTCTCCACTGAGGCTGTTCGCTTCTCCCCAAACAGCACAGACTCCCCGAGAGTGGCTCCCACACTGAGTGTGCATACACTGTTCGCCTTGGGGGGTGAGGGGGGGGGGGGGGGGGAGAAGAAGAAAGTTGTTTGTACGTGGCTGTGGCTGTGATGATTCATAAAACGCATGGATACCCATCCTAATGATGATCACCATCACCATTAGAGCTGAAACAACTATCCTTATCCGCAAATAATTCATTTGGCATGCTACTATCCGAATATCATTATAGCTTCCGGATAATATTATTGCCCATTCCTCAGTTCACGACCTTCAATCTGGTATTCACTTCAATGCACACAGTACATTACAAATTCTTGTTTATAAAGATTCTTTTGAACAATTTTTGTGTGTCTCTCTTTTTCCTGATTGAGCTGTGTTAAATCAAAGTCAATTAAGGGTCTAAAACGTTAAAGGGCTATCAGTTATAATAGTTGACACCCTGGGGATAATTACATGACCAATTTATTATTCGGCAGATATTTGAATGAAAGTATGTAGGTCAGGCTATCCGGATGAGAATATCTTAGTCTACTTCTCTAATTACCATCACCATCACCATCACTGTCACTATCACCATCACCATCACCATCACCATCACTGTCACTATCACCATCACCATCACCATCACCATCACTGTCACTATCACCATCACCATCACCATCACCATCACTATCACCATCATTACGGTAGCCATGGAAGTCAACCAAACGCTAGTCTATGTCAGGAGATTATTCATGCAAATACAATATGATCACAAGTTTGCATTATTTTAGCACACATTCAAATAAAGGAGACTATTCCGGGATCTAGCCAGCCAATCTGCATGCACTAGTAACCAATGCAAGGATACATGTGTTAAAACAGGGCTATACAGCCAATATCGTGCACAGCAACACACTGATAGTGGTACCCTCTACCTACTTGTTGGGCTTACCTTGGCCTCTTCTTCGCTGTCGGCTATTGATACATCCAGAGAACCGGAGAGAACTATGTACCAAAATATGCCACTTTCACCTTGTTTGAATACTGTGTTAGGAGTGAGGGGGGCAAGCTGGCAGTTGTGTGTGCGTGTGTGTGTGTGTGTGTGTGTGTGTGTGTGTGTGTGTGTGTGTGTGTGTGTGTGTGTGTGTGTGTGTGTGACCATGTGTGTAGTGTGTGTTGCATGTGATAATCACCACTACTTAGCAGCATGCGAAGACAATCCCAGGTGCGAACTAGGCTGAAAGATGTTTACTTTACAATCTGCTTCACTCACACACTGTCCTTGGAGGGAGCACGATGAGGCGAACACAGCTGGCAATGTCATTGAGCATATTCCATGGAAGAGAGCGGAATGAGGGCAGGCTCTGCAAACACGACACAGTCAGCCACAAACGCAAAGTGATTGTGATAAAGCATGATCTAGCATGGTATAAACAAATGCAACGTGTCCGTCGATGCCGCTATGCATACATAATGATTATACGAAATGGACAATAGCCATCAAGTGCTCGGTACTTGCAGTGCTGACGATATGAGACAGCAGACGGAGACCGAGAGCACTTACTTTCAGTCGCTGAGACATTGCGTCCACTTCTTCCTCGGTTCTGCACAAAAACAGACGGTGGATAAACCGGACGTAAGCCTCAACTGACCTTTCTACAACTTACCTGGGACTGAGCGACATCTTGGTGTCCACTGGACAGGGGGTACTGTACTGTATCCACTCCATGACATAAGTCTTGCTTCACTATAGGACCCGTTAGATTTGGTTGTTGACTTGGACTGAATTTGAAACGGGGATCGTGGAGAGCTGGGCAAAATGGCCGCCCGACACCGTTATGCCGTTCACGACCGCATGCACATCCACACTGATACGGGGATGTCGGTGTCTTTTAGTCCTTCAGTCCATCACCCAGGGAATTGCCTGTGGTTGGTGGTAGATTTCGTCGGCTAAAAGGTACCGACAAAGCCATATGTAGTTAGCGCTTCTACTGTAAACCTGAATGTAATTACAAGGCGATCACCTTCATCAAAGGCATTCTGAAAGCGATGAATGAGTAAGTTCAATGAATACAGATTGAGCAGTACACACGTGCTGTCTAAGGAGTAGGAAGGGGACCGCACAATATGAGCCGATAAGGCACTTCCAGCTCGCCCGGATGATTAGCAAATCAACAAAGTCCTTTGCATTTGGCGAGAATGTGCTTTGGTTGATAGCTTTGGGACGCGATGACTTCATGTGATAGCTTCGCGTCAAGGTGGTCCTAGCACAACAATGGTGCTCAATTCGCCTTAGCATGCTGCAGCGCTATAAACTGGCGCCACCACTGTACGTAGATACCCTATGCGTATTCCCAGCATCTCAGATTTATACAATGCATATCACTTATATTTGGTGTGCCAATGGTCGATCACTGCAAGGCTCTGGCTTATCAACTAGTCACTGCCAAGAGGGAGAGGGCAAAAGGGTGATGTTGCCTGCCCCCCCATGTAGTGTGAGGGGACACAACAATCATTAATATGCAAGGATCCCAAAACTTTTAATAGCTAGATTTATCCCTGCTGCGTGGAGTTCCAAAAAGGCTGCCAAACAGCTCATGGAAGAAGGCCTGTACTTCACATGTGCCTGTGCACAGCAGGTGGCCACATGCCAACATCACGGATGGGAATGTGTCAATAAGCCCCGGGGAGGGAGGTGCTCAGATACACCACCTGTTCTGTGGTGACGAATCACATTGATAGTGTATGCAGGTCAATTCTGACTGCAATCTATAAAGTGCTGTATCAGTAACTAGCTAATAGCTCATTATATATTCATTATGTGCACCAGACTGAGAAAAAGCCTGTGATACAATGAAACCTGTCTAAAACAGCCAGCTGTAGGCCAGTTCCGGCTGACCTTTACAGAGAGGTAGATGCTCTGCAGAGGTAGATTGCAATGCTTTATTGCCATTTGGGGCCAGTGAGGCTCAGTGGCTGTTTTAGAGAGGTGGCTGCCTAACACAGTGACCATTGTAGACAGGTTTCACACTACTACAAGAGAAGAATAGCTGAGCATATTGTGAGTGTCTGGTGAGAGTACAATCCATTTTGCATGACTGGTGTATGCGAATGTAATACTATGTTCGGTATAATTATGGGATAGAATGTCATCAGCAAGCAAGCCCAGTAGTTTTCACATCAGTGGCTCTGCACCATCTGGTTGGAATCCCTGTAGTGTGAGTCACCATGACGACCCATGTACTTGGTCCAGGGCTGGCGACTATATGGCAAGAAGGTGGTGAAGTCGACAGAGGTCTTGGCGTCCAGTTTGGGGGCAACGTGTTCCAGAAAGGCATCCTCGAGGGTAACAACACGCATGAACATCATGTCTGCCCCAACATTCAGCTTGAAGGGGATTTCCACAAATTCAGAAACACTGTTTGCAGAGTATGGCACAAAGTACACCATTTCCATACGACCATCTCCATCCAGGTCAGCAAAAGAAGGAGTACTGGCAATTGTCCCTGGGTAGATGATGTGAAGACAGCTCCAGCTATGACGGATACGTATGTCAGAATATGTGTGCTTGTGCGTGGTGCCACTCAAATTGCTGTGGCCCATGTGCCGGCGAGTGCGGTCACCATGGCGATGATCAAGTCCAGAATACAGTTCCTTCAAATTTGGGTCTGTATAATGTTACAATGACAGCTATATGAAACAATATTAATAAATGCACACACACTTGGACATATGTATCAAGAGATGTGCATAATTATGCATATACTGAATGCACATGCACACATGCACACACACACATGCACACACACACACACAAGCACACACACACTCACATGATACTCTTGCCAGTTCTTGATACAAGGGGTGGACGTGGCCCTTCTCAATCATTGCCCTCGTCAGGAAGTACACATACGCAGACATGTCTCCACCCACACCACAGTCTTCTTCCATGAACTTGTCAGCCTCACTCACTGGATCATGGTGAAGGACCTCCTGCCAGTTCTTGGTGAAATCCAACCAACCTTTGTCCTTGAGGTAATGGATCTGCATCAAACTTTGCTCAAGAAATTCAGTGTAGCCAGTGAAGTAGCTGTCAAATGCTGACCGTTGTTCTGAAGGTTCTGCAGTGGTCTGGGGATAATGACAAATGATGGAAGCATGCAGTGGAAGAGGGCACTAAAGAGGAGTAGACGTCATGTGAACTTACAGGAGGAATCTGTTTAGTTGGCTTAACTGCCAATGCACCACCAGGACTGATGGATAAAATGTTGCTTGGTGGGGAATTCCCTTCAGCTTTTGGCAGCATGGTATCCTTCAGAATATTGTCATTTCCTCCACTCCTATCACTCTGCCTCCTTACCAGTCCTAACCTAGCCTCCAGTTCTTCAGTGACAGAGAAGTGTCCCTCCTCAACAGCCTCTCTCCTACTCCTCTTGCTCCCTCCCTTCCTCTTAGGGGACCACTCATGAGGTGTCATCTTGCCTTGGGTGACCCTCTCCAGTGCCCTCACCTCACCCAGTGGCAAGGTGTCCAGATGTCCAACAGTAGTGAAAAGGATAGCGTCGTTCCCATACCCTTCAGCCCTCAGTGTGGTGCCGGACATGAAGCCAACTCTAGAGGAGTTGAATGCCCAGAGGAGACTCCCGTCAGCACCGTCAACCACTGCAGTGTAGGAGTATTGGTAGCCCCTGTCCCAGGTCCCCTTGTTCACACGCACTAGGAGGTCTGGAATACGATCACCATTGTAGAACAGTGGAGCAGGGATACTGCAATGAGCGAGGGGAGAACAAAGATGCAAAGGGATACGGACACAATGAAAGATCTATTTTAACATGTACAGTATTCATGCATATAGGCACATGCAATGGCAACTGTATAAGAAGAGAAGTGTAGAAGCATAGAGAGGAAAGCAGCTGAAACATCAGTGTTACTGTAAACAACATAATGGGATGGAGTGTGCCTCAATCAACAAACACCATTTAGCCTGTCAAAGATCAGTGAACATAATGGAGTAGCAGCTGGCTGTTATAGACTAGCATAATCCAGCATACACAAGTTATAGGACATGTCAGCCTATAGCGCTGTACACGCCATGCACTGCGCATACTGGAGATGGCTGAGGTTGAGCCTACCTGTATGACTCTGTCCCTGGAATGTATCGGTCCCAAATCACACTCCCGCTCTTTCCGTCCAACACCAGTGTATGTCCACAGTACAGACTGATGACAAGATCGTCAACCTGATCGTCATTCATGTCAACTATCACTGGTGGAAGGATGACACCTTTCTCGTGAGATGCTATCACCCGGTACACACACAGGTCATGAACATTGGGGACGGGATGAAACAATGTCTGTGGGCACAGAAGGTAGAAATCAGCTGTGTCGGCCTTGCTCAAGTTCTCCTTGATGATGTACTGTTCTGGTTGTGGAGTTGGGACGATACTGTCAATATATGCCACTGCATCCTTGTGGCAGTGAGGGTCATTGACACGGTCATTGGTGTAGTGGCCAACTGTTTGGTTCTGGAGATACTCTTCCATCTTCCTCCGTAAGCTATCCAGTGTGATGGCCCACAGCCCTCCTTCCACTGTCTCCCCACCTGTGCCAATCAGAATAAACTCATTCCCATTGTCGTCTCTGTAGAGAACAGGACTCATGTAACTCTCTCTCATGTCAGGGACTAAGAGGGGTTCGAGGAGCTTCTGGCCCGTCCTCCCGGATATCACAACCAACCGTCCTGGTGGACGGTTGGGATTGCTTGGTTCATAGCGAGGGTCTCCACTGTTCATGTTGACAAAATCCACCGTCCCATCTTTATCCAGGTCACCCACATTGAGAGGAAAGTAAAGGTTCTGTAAGGCATTCACTGCCGAATAATCCATGCTCCAGATGTGCTTCCCTGTCCTGCCATTGACTGCTTCCCACGTCCCTCCCCTTCCACACACCATGCAATCCAGAGCACCATCTCCGGTGAGGTCACTTGGACAGGTAACTGAGAACACCTCCATTCTGGCGTGGTACCTCCACAGAACATGGCCCGTCCTTCCATCCAGTGCCACAACATCACAGCCGCAGGGGTAGAATCCAAAGTACTTCATGCAAGCTTGACGAGCCTCCTCAACCTCACTCTTGTGACACTTCCAGAAGTCATATGCGGCATACTGCCTATTGCCAAGTGACAGAAGTATGTCTAGAACACCATCGTGGTTGAGGTCATAAAACTCTGGAGTCATTTCTGTGAGAGATTGTGGAAACTCCAAAGTGTAGTTGATGGCAGAGAGAGCTGGTGAAGTGCTTGGTCCTGGGGCAATGTGGAAGGAGGAGAGTGGGGGTGAACCATCATGTACTGAGGAGGTGTTGATGGGTGAACTATCATGTACTGAGGAGGAGAGTGTGGGTGAACCATCATGTACTGAGGTGGTGTTGGTGGGTGAATCACCTGGTACTGGGGAGGTGTGGGTGGGTGAATCACCTGGTACTGGGGAGGTGTGGGTGGGTGAATCACCTGGTACTGGGGAGGTGTGGGTGGGTGAATCACTTGGTACTGGGGAGGTGTGGGTGGGTGAATCACCTGGTACTGGGGAGGTGTGGGTGGGTGAATCACTTGGTACTGGGGAGGTGTGGGTGGGTGAATCACCTGGTACTGGGGAGGTGTGGGTGGGTGAATCACTTGATTCTCGAGCACTTAGAGGCACAAGATTAGAAGCAGGAGCTAAAAGACCAGTGGGTGTTGGCACAATGAGTGATGTCAGTCGTGTAGGGACACTGGTGGTGATCAGAGGTGCTCTGGACAGGTGTGGTCCTGCAGGCTTGACAGAGTGCAAGTAGGAGAGGAAAATCCCAGCCACCACGCCCATGATGACAACAGCAGCAGCTAAAACAATCAACAGGCAACTCCTGTGAGTGCACCATGGAGGAAGCACTGTCCTCTTCCTTCTGATACCGTAGCTGTTGGTCTCAGAGGACATTTTGTGTTCTTTGGTGCCCTGTCTGCTTTTACTCAGATGCTGCTGGGGGAGGGAAAAGCCAATGCTGTTGCTGCTTTCAAATAGGACATCTTCTCCTTCCGAAGAATCAGCTCTGTCATACTGACTAAGCTTCTTGTACTTCAGTCCGTGGAGCTGGGGTACTCTAAACATCCTTCTCGGCCAAAAGCGTTCAAAGCTGAAAACAATAACTCTACTTGGTCATTGTTCTGTGTTAACTTAGCACAACCAGCCATTGTGGGACCGGCTATTGTCAGCTACACCACAGAGTGACTAAACAATGGGCACTGACCGTAGAATGATGTGACTTCTAGTGCAGGTGTAGCTACATGCAGATGGGTTATAGCTAGCTAGCTAGTAACTATATACAAAATGAGAACTAAAGAATAGCATTTTTCATTGCAATATTGATGCAGTTCGATTAGTTACCTAGTGTGTAGATGATTGTAGGGGAGAGAAGAACACAACCTCGAGTGGACAAGCTAATAGCGCATGCCATAAAATTGCTTCTTACATGATGACGTCATGCTTTTAGTGACGCTTAATTACGTCAAGCCAATCCGCGGTCCCCACACTATATACCCTTTTGTTTGGCGTACGAGCACGTGTCACAGGTGTTGTGATAAAAAGGTCCCTCACCCCGTATCCATTTCATCTCATCTAGAGCTCAGAAAAGCGATTCACCATGAAACTCGTCCACGGACTGATACTCCTCGTCGCGTCAGTACTTGTTTTCGGCGAAGATTTCCCGGAAGAAGAAAACGTTTTGGTATTGGGAGAAGACAACTTCGACAAAGCCTTGGAAGCGTTTCAGCACATTCTAGTGGAATTCTGTGAGTTTGCAAGGAGTGACCATTAGTTGAGTGCAGCTCTGGCAAGGTACTTGCACGCGGCAAAGCGCCCTTGGTGGCTTGTTTAGCATCTTCCTCAGAGTTCCTGTAGAAAGGGGCGCCTGGGGGGAGACTGTTATCAAGCTAGGTATGCACTGTATGTTATAGCACTTCTCCTTCGCTTCAGATGCACCCTGGTGTGGTCACTGCAAGGCGCTGGCCCCTAACTACGCTCAGGCTGCTAAACGGCTCAAGGATGAAGGTTCGGAGATCAAGCTTGCCAAGGTTGATGCTACCATCCACGGTGACCTTGCACAGAAGTATGGAGTGAGAGGGTACCCCACAATCAAATTTTTCAATGGTGGTGATGCAACCGAGTATTCAGCCGGACGTCAGGCAGATGACATCGTCAACTGGCTTAAGAAGAAGACGGGTCCACCTGCAACTTTGCTCACGTCTGCTGAGAAGGCCACTGAGTTCTCCAAGAGTGCTGAAGCTGTCGTTGTTGGCTTCTTTGGGGCTGAGGACTCTGACTCTGCTAAGGCATTTTTGGGTGCAGCGGCGAAGATTGATGGCGTCCCAGCTGGCATTGTCACTGACAAGACAGTGGCTGAGGCCTTGAAAGCCACTCTTGAGAGCATTGTCATGTTTCAGCAGGTGAGGGAGGAGGGGGAGGGAGGAGGGGAGGGAGAAGAGGAGGGAGGAGGGGAGGAGGAAGGGGAGAGGGGAGGGGAAGGAGGGGGAGGAAGGAGAGGGAGGAGGGGAGGGGGAGGAGAGGAGGGAGAAGGTGAGGGAGGAGGGGAGGGGAAGGAGAGGGAGGAGGGGAGGGGGAAGGAGAGGGAGGAGGGGAGGGGGAAGGTGAGGGAGGAGGGGAGGGGAAGGAGAGGGAGGAGGGAAGGGGGAAGGAGAGGGAGGAGGGAAGGGGGAAGGAGAGGGAGGAGGGGAGGGAGGAGGGGAGGGGGAAGGAGAGGGAGGAGGGGAGGGGGAAGGGGATGGAGGAGGGACATTTGTATGTAGTTACGTGTAATTTCTTCAGTTGCGATCACTTCAGTAATGACTTAGTCTGTGTGTGGCTTTATGTAGCCAATGCTGTCTTGTACTCCAGTATGAGCTGTTGTGTCTCCTTTAGCCCACTGTGGTGCTGAGGAGACTTACTAAGGCATCAGTGTGTAGACTTCTCCTGTCTGTGTGCATGTAATGTCTGCATATTGCCATATATCTGTATTGTGGTGGGAGCTGCATTTCTGTGGGTTTTGTTTCATTTGGCTGGTCTGTATGCAAACAGGAATGGCCCCCATCCGCACAATCAATCTGTGTAGCCCACAGCCATCACCACAATAGATAGCTTGACCACTTCCTCCTGGTCATCCATTAGGCTTTCTCTTAAAGCCCTTTAATGTATTGGGTTGTTGTACTTGTAGCTTTGTGCATCTTTCCTCTTCAAACAATCCACCTCTCTCTTTTCCTCTGTTAGTTTGATGAAGGGCGAGCCACATATGATGGAGCGTTTGAGACTGACGCCATTCTTACCTTCATCAAAGCAGAGCAGATACCACTCTTCATTGAGTTCAGTGATGAGGTGTGTGTGTGTGTGTGTGTGTGTGTGTGTGTGTGTGTGTGTGTGTGTGTGGTGTGCGTGTGTGTGTGTGTGTGCATGTGTGCGTGCGTGTGTCTGGTGTGTGTGTGTGTGTGTGTGTGTGTGTGTGTGTGTGTGTATGTGTGATACATCATCTACATGTCTCTGTAGACTGCCAACCGTATTTTTGGAGGAGCAATTAGGATCCACTTGCTTTTCTTCTACTCTGCCTCTTCCGATGGAGCTGCTGCCATTCGTGAGAGTGCCACTACAGTTGCAAAAGAGTACAAAGGAAAGGTAGGCTAAGGAAGAACCCTCATTGCATCATCGGCTACCTCTGTGTGCGTGTGTGTGGTGTGTGTGTGCATGGGTGTTCATGCATATGCATGTGTGCTGGAGGATGTAGTGCTTTGTGTAATGCAGTCAACCACTGGTGTCTCCCTTTGCTGAGTGTACATATGTGACGTGTTTTACCTTTCCCAGGTCATCTTTGTGCAAATTGACACCGATGTGGAGGATAATGCAAGAATTACCGAGTACTTTGGCCTGTCTGAAAAGGATGTGAGTGCACACACGCACACACACACACACACACAGCACCATCCAACCCTGTCACTAGCTTCACTTCCCACATACGTCTGTTTGTTAGCCACCTCTTCCTAACCCCTATGCCATCACGTAACGTGTCCTTGTTTCCTTGTGTGTGTCCGTGTGGGGTGTTGTGCCCGTGATGCCAATGTGTGGTTGGCGTCTTTGTGATGTACAGGGTACACTGGTAGCACCGACTGGCATTTACAAAGAATTGTGTACAGTTCTCATTTTGAACACTAGACAATGTATTATGTGGGTCTTTATGCTGTAGGTGTGTGTGGGTTAGTATGACACTTGGTACACATACAACATGGTAACATGGTAGCACACAGATATGGACTGTGTGTTTCGTGGTGTCACTCACTCTTCCTCTCCCCCTCCCCCTCCCCCTCTCTCACCCAGTATCCCACGGTTCGTCTCATTAAGCTAGATGATGACATGCTTAAGTACAAACCCGAAGCTGCAGAGATCACGGCTGACAACCTCAAGTCTTTCCTTACCGACTTCTTTGCTGGCAACCTGTCTGTGAGTTTAAGAGAACTTGTGTAATGCACTTTGCCCTGTGACTGTGTGCGGTTCATGGAGGGGCAGGTTGAGAGTGCTTGTGTGATACATCTGTGACTCTGTTTCTGCTTCCCTTCCTTACCCTCTCCCCTTCTCCCTCCCATTCTCTCTCTCTCCCCCTCCCTGTCCTCTCTCTACCCCCTTCCTCTCTATCCTTCCCTCCCCTCCCCCTCCTTCCCCTCCCCTTACCACCTCAGCCTAGTTTGAGCAGTGAAGAAATCCCTGATGACTGGGACAGCAAACCAGTGAAGGTGCTCGTAGGGAAGAACTTTTGGGAAGTTGTGAAGAACTCTGGAAAAGATGTCTTTGTTGAGTTCTGTAAGTGAATGAAACACTCAGTCCACCAGTGACCCACTGGTTGCCATAGCAACAAGCCTCCCATGATCCAAATGAAGCTAAGCCTTAGCCATACCTATTGCATTGTTAGGATTTTGCACTGTGAAATTGTCCAGTATCTCTTGTCACCACTCCGGCATAACTGAATTTGTCCCAACTGTATGTGGAAAACAGCAATGTGTGGTACCAGAGGAGAGAATGGGAAGGAACCACCTGTAGCGGCCATTTTTCTGGATAACACTGCCATTTTGAGAGTTGCTAGGGAAGCGCGTGGTGTGAGTGGACTCAGAAGTGCAGAAAATGATTTGCACAGACTTTACTGTCAGCGAATGGCAACCATAAAGATGTGATGGTGGTTCTAGGGCTCAATGAAATTGAGGAGTGACTGCAGTGAAGGAGGATGAACTGACTGTTGTACATACGTACATAGGTGTAATTGGTCGATTCTCTCGTCAGCTGAGAATGTTAAGGCCATTTTAGTCTTGCGTAGCCAGAGCACTTTCCAGTAGTGGTCTTACTTTGATAATGCCATCCCCTCTTCTCCCTTCCCTCCCTTCTCCCCACCCCTCCCCTTCCCTCTCACCACCCCTCCCCTCCCCTCTCACCACCCATCCCCTCCCCTCCCCTCTCACTACCCCTCCCCACCCCTCCCCTCCCCTCTCACCACCCCTCCCCTCCCCTCCCCTCTCACTACCCCTCCCCACCCCTCCCCTCCCCTCTCACCACCCCTTCCCTCCCCTCCCCTCTCCTAGATGCTCCATGGTGCGGCCACTGCAAGGCACTTGCCCCTGTGTGGGACGAACTGGCAGAGAAGACAGCTGATGTAGATGTCATTATAGCAAAGATGGATAGCACAGCTAACGAAGTGGAGGGCATCAAGATACAAGGGTTCCCCACACTCAAGTACTTCAAGAGCACAGATCCTACGGTGTGTGTGTGTGCGTGTGTCTGTGTGTGTGCGCGCGCATGCACATGCATGCGTGCCTGTACAATTGTGAGCAGTAGGAATAACAAAGTGTCTGTACTACTCTGCTATCTTCTTCTGCATGCATCTCTACCGCAGACTCCTGTGGACTATTCAGGTGGAAGAACCGTTGAAGATCTAGAGAAGTTTGTACGCAGCAAAGGCACAGACATGGGTGGACCCCCCGCTGAAGACCTTGGTGACGAATACTTTGATTCACTTGAGGACGAAGACTGGGAGGAGGGAGGAGAGGAAGTAGCAACAGAGGAAGCAACAGAGGAGCCTCCTAAGGATGAATTGTAGCTTGCTATGTTGACTTTTTCTGAACTCTAGGAGACCTAATTATGCGTAAATTGATATACCAATCAGTTATTAAATGGAGGAGTTGATGAATTTTGTATCCAAGGCTGGTATTATAAACTTCTCGAGTTAATCAAACCAATGCATAAAGATGTTGGTATACCGTATCTGTCACGTGACATTTGGTAGCCATTTTGCATTAGCCCATTAATCATTTTTATGCGTGCAGTGAACACAGAGGAGTAGAACGATTCTGTCTCAGTTCACAGTGACTACCCCTCGCCTGACCAAGATCGCAGAGGATGTTTAAAGTGCCCCAGTTCCGCGGACCGAAGTACAAGAAGCTGAATCAGTATGACGATTCTTCGGAAGGAGAAGATGTCATTTTCGAAGGCGAAAGTGGTGGCGGACACACCCGCCCTCAGCAGCAACGCTTAGGAGGACGCGGTCAAGATGACTTTATGTTCAGCTCGTACGACGTGGAAGAAGACCTCCGACTGCCCTCTGAGTTCAGCTACAAGAGGAAGACAAGGATCCCGCTTAACTTACGCTGCAGTTATAGGAGATTCCTGTTGGCTCTGATGGTGGGAGTTGTGATCGCCGCGGCGTTGGCAGCCATCATCTTATTCTTCTACTTACAGGCAGCGGCACACACGTCCACAGGAGCTTCACTCACCACTGCGTCCCCTACACCGCAGCCGACCCCACACGTTGGGCCAAGACCGAGGCCAACAGCGCCCAATGAGCAGACACAGGGTGAGCCTTTTGTTCCCTCTACTACTCCTGGGGCCCAAAGTGCCCGAAAACCTAGTGATTCACCCGCACCGACCTCCTCAGTGCATGATGGTTCACCCACACCTACCTCCTCAGTACATGATGGTTCACCCCCACTCTCCTCCTTCCACATTGCCCCAGGACCAAGCACTTCACCAGCTCTCTCTGCCATCAACTACACTTTGGAGTTTCCACAGGTTCTCACAGAAATGACTCCAGAGTTTTATGACCTCAACCGCGATGGTGTTCTAGACATACTTCTGTCACTCGGAAGCATGCAGGCTATGGCATTCGATTTCTGGAAGTGTCACGAGAGTGAGGTTGAGGAGGCTCGTCAAGCTTGCATGAAGTACTTTGGATTCTACCCCTGCGGCTGTGATGTTGCGGCACTAGATGGAAGGACGGGTCATGTTCTGTGGAGGTACCATGCCAGAATGGAGGTGTTCTCAGTTACCTGTCCAAGTGACCTCACCGGAGATGGTGCTCTGGATTGCATGTTGTGTGGAAGGGGAGGGACATGGGAAGCAGTCGATGGCAGGACAGGGAAGCACATCTGGAGCATGGATTATTCAGCAGTGAATGCCTTACAGAACCTTTACTTTCCTCTCAATGTGGGTGACCTGGATAAAGATGGGACAGTGGATTTTGTCAACATGAACAGTGGAGACCCTCGCTATGAACCAAGCAATCCCAACCGTCCACCAGGATGGTTGGTTGTGATATCCGGGAAGACGGGCCAGAAGCTCCTCGAACCCCTCTTAGTCCCCGACATGAGAGAGAGTTACATGAGTCCTGTTCTCTACAGAGACGACAATGGGAATGAGTTTATTCTGATTGGCACAGGTGGGGAGACAGTGGAAGGAGGCTTGTGGGCCATCACACTGGATAGCTTACGGAGGAAGATGGAAGAGTATCTCCAGAACCAAACAGTTGGCCACTACACCAATGACCGTGTCAATGACCCTCACTGCCACAAGGATGCAGCGACATATATTGACAGTATCGTCCCAACTCCACAACCAGAACAGTACATCATCAAGGAGAACTTGAGCAAGGCCGACACAGCTGATTTCTACCTTCTGTGCCCACAGACATTGTTTCATCCCGTCCCCAATGTTCATGACCTGTGTGTGTACCTGGTGATAGCATCTCACGAGAAAGGTGTCATCCTTCCACCAGTGATAGTTGACATGAATGACGATCAGGTTGACGATCTTGTCATCAGTCTGTACTGTGGGCATACACTGGTCTTGGATGGAAAGAGCGGGAGTGTGATTTGGGACCGATACATTCCAGGGACAGAGTCATACAGGTAGGCTCAACCTCAGCCATCTCCAGTATGTGCAGTGTATGGCGTGCACAGCGCTATAGGCTGACGTGTCCTATAACTGAGGTGGATTGTGTGAATTGTGCCATGTGCTACTGTTCATCATGGTAGAGTCAGGATTTTTGTGTGAGGTACGTACGTTGCTCCTTGCTTTGTTGACATACCTGATAAGTTAGCTGATTGCTTCTTACCTAATGTATCAGAAAGGGTTGGTTCTCCAATACCAGCTTCACAAAAGGGTTGAAAACCTTGCCGACGTTTCGACCAGATGCTCTGGTCTTCTTCAGGGTGAAGAAGGAACCAACCCTTTCTGATGCTTGAGCCAGCTGAGAAGCCCTCATTTCGTTGCCTAATATAATTATGGGAAAATGAAAATGAAACAAGCTTGCTAACTGAGCAAAGCCTGATAAAGGTAGGGATTGATGTGGGTGTGTAATGTGTTGGAAGCACTTTTCATGTATCTCTATCCTTCACATCTCCTGTTCTCCCCTCACTCCTTGCAGTATCCCTGCTCCACTGTTCTACAATAGTGATCGTATTCCAGACCTCCTAGTGCGTGTGAACAAGGGGACCTGGGACAGGGGCTACCAATACTCCTACACTGCAGTGGTTGACGGTGCTGACGGGAGTCTCCTCTGGGCATACAACTCCTCTAGAGTTGGCTTCATGTCCGGCACCACACTGAGGGCTGAAGGGTATGGGAACGACGCTATCCTTTTCACTACTGTTGGACATCTGGACACCTTGCCACTGGATGAGGTGAGGGCACTGGAGAGGATCACCCAAGGCAAGATGACACCTCATGAGTGGTCCCCTAAGAGGAAGGGAGAGAGCGAGAGGAGTAGGAGAGAGGCTATTGAGGAGGGACACTTCTCTGTCACTGAAGAACTGGAGGCTAGGTTAGGACTGGTAAAGAGGCAGGCTAACACAGGTGGGGGAGTGGATGCTAGTTTAATTGATTCTTTGCAAAAGCTTACGGACACTGACGAGGTGAACGGCACTACTGTTCAATCCACTGATGATGGTGCCAGTGATAGCCCTAACCAAGGACCCGCTAATACAACCTCCACATCTACTCTCTCCGCTGAAATGGATCCTAGTGAATTAGAGTCTTCCAGCCTGCCATCCTTACCACTCCTCCCATCTGTTGGAGCCCAAGTGTCATCCACTGCCACACTTAAAGCAGGTGCCATGTCGGACAATTTATCTTCACCTGCGCTTTCATCCACAGAGACTCGCACCACAGCGATCTCTGCTTGCTCTGCTCCAGTGGCACCTTTACCCAGCTCCAAAGAAGCCATAGCCGTCTCTCAGCAGTCAAGCACCAATGTAATTGAAACTACAGTCCCTCCATCAGTGAGCAGCAGCAGTGAAGGCGGCCCACAGACAACGCCAAGCAGCAGCAGCGAGGGTGGGTCACAGAAGGCGTCAAGCACGGTGGGTGCGACTGTGGATACACCCCACTCCCTATCTGTGGGAAGGCCAAGTGACACCACTAATGCCTTCACTTCTTCACAGGGCGTGGTGCTGCCCTCCTCTGCCGTCAAGTCCCTGTTCTCAAGTGATACTACTTCTCCGGTAGCAGCAAGCCCTTCAAGTACCCCTGTGCAAGCTATAGGGAATTCCCCACCTAGCAGCATTGCTGTGATGTCATCATCCAGTTCTGGTCTGTCCGTCAAACCAACCAATCAGGTTGCTTCTGTAAATGTAGATGATATCCGTTCTACCTCATCATCCGCTGCCTCTCTGACCTCCCAACACCCCCAGGCCACTACTGAACCCGAAGATCACGAGTTGTCATCTAATGATGCCTTTTTTACTAGTCATATTCCAAGCCTGGAGCATGGTTTGAAGAGTATTCGTTTCCTCAAGGACAAAGGTTGGTTGGATTTCACCAAGAACTGGCAGGAGGTCTATAGCCATGATCCTGTGAGTGAGGCTGACAAGTTCATGGAAGAAGACTGTAGTGTGGGTGGAGACAAGACTGCGTATGTGTACTTCCTGACGAGGGCAATGATTGAGAAGGGCCACGTCCACCCCTTGTATCAAGAACTGGCAAGAGTATCATGTGAGTGTGTGTGTGCTTGTGTGTGTGTGTGTGCATGTGTGTGTGTGTGTGTGTGTGTGTGTGTGTGTGTGTGTGTGTGTGTGTGCGTGTGCGTGTGCGTGTGTGTGTGCGTGTGTGTATGTGCATGTGTGTGTGTGTGTGTTCGTGTGTGTGTGTGTTTGTGTGTGTTTGTGTGTGCGTGTGTGTGTGTATGTGTGTGTGTGCATGTGTGTGTGTGTTTGTGTGTGTGCGTGTGTGTGTGTGCATGTGTGTGTGTGCGTGTGCATGTGTGTGTGTGCGTGTGTGTGTGCATGTGTGCATGTGTGTGTATGCATGTGCATGTGTGTGTGTGTGTGTGCGCGCGCGTGCATGTGTGCATCTGTGCGTGTGTGTGTGTGTGTGTGTATGTGCGTGTGTGTGTGCGTGTGTGTGTGTGCGCACGCATGTGTGTGTATGCATGCGCTTCACATACATTAAATCAACATCACAATTGCTATGTACCTCACAGACCCAAATTCGAAAGTCATTGAGGCTGGGCTTGAAAATTTCCATGGTGATCGCCCTCGTCGGCATGGTGGACATGGCCCTGATACTCCACACAACACTTCAGATGAGGATATCCGTCGTGATTGGGGGTGTCTCCACATCATCTACCCAGGGACAATTGCCAGTACTCCATCTTTTGCTGACCTGGATGGAGATGGTCGTATGGAAATGGTGTACTTTGTGCCATACTCTGCGCATTTGGTGTCTTCACTTCCTGAAATCCCCTTCAAGCTGAATGTTGGAGCAGACATGATGTTCATGCGTGTTGTTACCCTCGAGGATGCCTTTCAGGAACACATTGCCCCCAAACTGGACGCCAAGACCTCTGTCGACTTCACCACCTTCTTGCCATATGGTCGCCAGCCCTGGACCAAGTACATGGGTCGTTGTGGTGATTCGCACTACAGGGACTCCAACCAGATGAGATGTGAACACTAGTTGATGCTTGCTGCATAATCTCGATCCCAAACTGATTATACGTTAATTTTCTCTTTGCTGGTCAACTACCCACTGTATGTAATAGACCCTGTTGAACCTCCCCCCATACATGCATACACAACTTATGCTGAGTTAATAATTGGTATAAATTGCTTATAATTTTGTGCTGTACAGTGGAGTGCTAGTCTACAGCATGCAGCTCGAGAATATTTATTTAGCTGCATTGTGGGTTAAATTCAATGTTGAAGACGTGTTGTAAAGTTCATTGCCACATGCAATTTCTATTGTAATGTACATCTTGGATATGAACGTTAACCCTAACTCTGAGCACCAGCAAGGCACAAAACAGTTAAAAATGTGTAATACAACCTCAATGCAGCTAGCCGTACCACAAATTGTTTCAGTAGCAACTGATTTCACTACTTCAGGGATAAGGTGACAATTGATGGATGATTCACCTCACATAGTACAGTACAGGGACTACGCAATGTGAAGAGATACATGTTAGTTGCTGCGATGCCTGCCACTAGATGACATTGTTCTGTGCTGTCGCCTAATTTGGTCCTGAATTTGAGCACTCCACATATTGACGGCTGCTTGAATGTTTGCTCGGTAGTGATATAATGGAGGAGAAAGCAGGGCAGCAACAGCTGAGGAGGGAGAGGAGAGAAGGGGACATGGGTTATGTTCATACATGCGTGTGTGTGTGTGTGTGTGTGTGTGTATGTGTGTGTGCATACTCATGCCATGCAGTAGCCATGACAACGGCAGGAAGCCCAGCGTAATCTGGCACACAAGGACAGCTCCAATAACTGCAAAGTAGAACTGCATGCAAATACCAGGAATACCAACAGGTCAAATAAGCACACACCTTTCAGGCCAACCTTCCCACCTATAGCTAACAGCCATACATCCCAGTCCCGTCCCACACTCACCTGCAAAGGGACCTTCTCTCTCCTCTCCCACATGGTATCCCTTGCCCAGAGTACAACTTTCTCCCCTTCAGCCACCATCCGACAGGCTGCAGCATACTGGGATGCATGGTACTGCCCCCTGCAAACACAATGACCCAACTTAGCATCTGATGGAACAGCGAAGAACACTGCTTGCATTGTGATGAAATGCTTTATTTACAACTTGTGGAGGCTGAAATTATCTCAGCAAGAAGTTCTATAGCATCTACAAGAATGTTCTGGTATGCTAGTCACCCCTCGTATCTCACATACTAGTCTGCTAGTCCCTCCCCACCCCTACATTCTAGCCTGCTAGTCCCTCCCCACCCCTACATTCTGGCCTGCTAGCCACTCCCCACCCCTTACATTCTAGCCTGCTAGTCCTTCCTGTCCCTTACATCCTGGCCTGCTAGTCCCTCCCCACCCCTTACATTCTAGCCTGCTAGTCCCTCCCCACCCCTTACATTCTAGCCTG
The DNA here is from genome assembly GCA_964019415.1 of Ianthella basta. Lineage (NCBI taxonomy): Eukaryota > Metazoa > Porifera > Demospongiae > Verongiida > Ianthellidae > Ianthella > Ianthella basta. The sequence continues at coordinate 6,601,941 of OZ025882.1, forward strand.
CTAGGCCCTCCCCACCCCTTACATACTAGCCTGCTAGCCCTTCCCAACCCCTTGCATGCAGCTGCCTCACCAGTCCGGATAGAGGTTGGTTGTCTCAGGTAGTTGCACTATCAACAGGGTTGCAATACCACCCAGCACCAGGAGCAGACCCAGCGAGTGGAGCAGACCGTCTCCATTGTAGTGAACAAAGAACCTATAGCGAACACAGGTAGTATGCGGGGACGTCATAATTTCTGAATTCAAGTTAGAATTATCCAATTGCTAACGAAGCGTAGATGCATGCAGATACACAAGCTACTGCATCTACCACTGATAGATCGAAAAGATCATGCAACTCCTCAAACTGATTGATGATGCGATCACTGATACTCAAGTACACTATACCATAGACGCGTTTCCAACTGTAGCCGCGCAGTCATTCTTACCAAACAGCGTTCACTGCCAACCACAAAACAAAACCATGTGCGTTCTTTCCTCCCGAGAACGTCAGTGACTCCCAAAGAAGGACCACGAGCGATCTCACTGGTAAGAAACGCCTTTCCCACTTATTGGTGTTAACTTCGGCAGCCATTTGCAAACGCGACTATTAACGCACAATAACGGCAATGAAATCGGGATTTAGCGGCAAACATCCAATAGCATGGCACAAAGTTACAAAGGTAGTCGGGGGCATGGCGGGTCAAGCTAGCTCGGAGCAGAACTTGTGTTGGAAGAAGTGGTAGACCTTTGAAGCCTTACTGAGCGAGAGGCTGGGCAGGCGTGTGCACATGTCTTGAGGTGTACTGCAGAGACAAGACAAGACAACCAAAACTAACACAAAATAATTTATTACGTTAATACCGGTATGAGACATGTTTCGACACTACTTTCCACAAAGCACCATCCACAGAAATCAGACTAGCGAGCTAGGCTGTGCTGTGTGACTGACCACTGCAAGAGGTCAGCAAAGCAGCTGTAGGCTCCGCACAAGCCAACAGCAAGGGCCACGCTGATGACAGGGATGTGAAGGAGGATCTTGAGTGTCTGTGTGAAGGAGGAATGGCACAATGTAATGCCGGTGCAAACATACACATACGCACACACATCTACACACATACGAATGTATCACTATTCTGAGACTAAGGTGGCTAGAAAGTCAGTGTTCTCACCTTCTCCCTGCTTGGGTCAGTCGGGTAAGGGTAACGAATTCGCTGTCCCTTATGGAACTCAGACTGTGCTAATTCACTCAACAGCTGTGCAGTCGCCGCTGTCAGTCAAAGAAGGGAAGGACAGGGTATGGTGACACATAGTGATTGCATGGGTGGGCGTGGCGTGTGCCCCACCCACACACCTGGTCCCTCAGTGAAAAGGAGGGTGATGTCTGTCTGCAACAGCTGTGCCAGGCAGTGTTCATAGTAACTTCCTGCTTTAGCAGGCTTCGCCCTTGAGTGGGACAAAGGGTGTCATGACAATGTGTGTGAGAAATAGGTTGTCATGACAACAAGTACAATATCTTTCCAGCTCACCACATCTTTTTGCTCTCCTTCACTCGATCCTTCTCCACAATCAACACCCTCTTCTCGTACGTCTGTCCCATTTGCTTCAGTCGTTCTGCAACCTTGCCTGCACTGGTTGGTGTGCTCAGTTCCGACACTGTTCGTCTCTCAACTGCCATTCGATAGCTCACAGCAAAGCAGCAGACGCTGAGCTGACACACATCCACATGCACCTTGTGTTTCTGCCGCAGTGTGGTCACAATCTGACAGTGGGGAAGGGAAGTGGAGCATGAGAAGTACTAGAGCATGAGTGAGTGCATGCAGGGATATATTTTACAGTGCTTCATGAGTCACAAGACCACTGGTCTAGCCTGCTAGCCCCTCCCGTCCAAGGCAATTAACAATTACCAGACAATTTGTGCTGTTAGGTGTAATTAGCTAAGCCCTCCCCACTCGTGTGTGGAAGTAGGGAGGGTATAGCGGGCTAGACTGAAAGACCAGCCTACACAACAACACCCTCAACTATCAAGGACACAGCAGCTGAACACTGAGTGAGGTGTGTACTGTTTGTGTGTGATTCACCCTCCATGTACACACACTACAAAGCTTAGTATGAGCTGTGTTTACAAACACAGCAGCCTTGATGATGAAAACATGCAACAAACAGTAAGTGTGGTGTATGACAAAGGACCAGATGGCAATGTTCAATCAGACCCACCATGGACTTGGACAGCTCCCTGGAATCTCCAAAAATTCTAATTTGGGTGTCCTGAAGGGAAGATGGAAGAGAAAAGGAGGCAGTGGTGGCTGCACACCCCACAACCAACAACTCACACTAGCTCAAACACAGCTCACATATAGCTAGCATGAGAACAAACCCCAGTACACTCCACAGTCAAAGTGCCTTACAACAAAAGGCTGCCACAAGAAGTTGACAATCACCAAATGCTATGCACATCATCAACACACTGACCCCCCTCAACTAGAACCCCATTAAGCTGCTAAAGGCCTTACCTCAGATGTGGATGCTTGTTGCTTTAGCCGTTGAAGATCTGAACTACTGTTCCTGACAGGCCAAGTCCTGCTTGGTTTAGGGGGGATAGGAGGACAGGATGACAAATCTGGGGTCCTTGTGCCCCTGATGATGGGGGAGGGGGGAGGGGAGGGGGACACACCCTCCTGTGACTGGTAAGCATGCGGAGATGATATAACCACATCTGTCATTTCTAGGTTGACTGGTGAAGGTGGATGCAAACCAGGAGTTGCATCTTCTGTTTGTGTTAAACAGCTGCCGATGGCCTCACTTCTGAGGTGGAGAGCTTCAGCTGACTTCTTGCAATTTTCTCCTTCTTCCTCATCGCTGGATACCATCCACTCATCCATGCCCAGAGAGAAGGCCTTTACTGACTCAAGAGGAAACCTCTTAGTGTCCTGGGCATATTTCTAAAGATGAATACAACAACATTATGTATATACACTTTGTGACCAAAACTGAGCAGTTAAAAATGCTAAATTGTGACACAGTAGTAAAACACAGAAACTCTCTTCAAAGCACCCCCTCACGGGCCAGTCAAACCACTACCACACTCCTCTCCTCTCCTAATACATTAGCACTCCCTCCCTCATACCACCCATCCTCACCACTATTCCAGGTCCAACTGGGCAAAGAGAGGTCCTTTCGACTGATGTCAGCACATTCTCTGTGTGCTCACCCTGCGAACTCATTCCCGGTCTGAGTATCCTGAATTTGGGGAAGCCCTCCACCCCCTCCCTCTTCTCTTCCACGTGACCACTGTTTCTCTGTTCCACTGGGGACTGACCCGACATCTTGTCTGGGGGCTTCACGCAGCCAGGCTCCTTTGATGTGCCCAGGGTGGCCACAAATGGCAAGACTGCACTAGGCGAGTTGAATGACTCCAAGGGAATGTCATCTGCTAAAAGGTCATCCAAGACTTCGTGGTACAACTTGTCTTCATCAATTGAGTGCTCCACACCTCTTCCTCCACCGGCTACTGACAGAGCATGGCTGGGGTGTTCTACCTCAAAGGGACCTGTGCTCTCAGCTCTCCGTGCTGAAGGCATACACGATGGATGCATCTCATCCATGCCCACTTCCAGTGCAAATGCTTCCTCTTCAACATGCTCTGCTGCTTCTTTAGCCTGTTCATCTGGATCTTGTGTCTCCAGCTCCTCCTCCTCCTCCTCCACCTCCTCCTCCTCTATCTCCTCCTCCTCCTCTTCATAGTTCAACATCTGAACCTCTTCTGCCTCACTGCTCTCATCATCCATGAATTGGCTTTGGACCTCACACTCACCACTGGTCTCCTCCAAAGAGCTGGAAGGAGCCACAGTCTCATCAGGAGACACAAATGGGACCACAAACCCTGCTTTCTTTGCATACTTCCTCAGTATGCCATGTCTCTGGCTGAGTACCATGCGGCACTGTCCAGCCCGCAGCCCGCCCCTCTGGCCCTTCCCACCAAAAAGAACATCATTTGGGCTTCGCAGGAACCTCCTATACATACCCATCATGTTCGGTGAAGGGTCCCCTCTGCGACTCTTCTTACCTCCCTTGCCCCGCTTGCAGGCAGGTGTGACCTGTGTCAGCATGGTGGCATCATTGATGAAGCTGTCCATGTAGTTGTAGCAATCAGGGTCGTCAGGCTCGTCAGAGGAGTATTGTGCAATATTGTCTGGTGACAGTTCCGCTTCATCCACAAGAAACTCCTTGGTCATTTTCCTTGATAATTTCCGCTCGCATTTCTGCCAGTTCTCAGCAGAGTCATCACTACAGCTCTCGATGCCATCCTCTTCCTCTTCATCACTGTCAGCCACAGCCACAGCAGCTGGCTCTTCAATCTGTCTATCTTCATCTGAATTCCCAAATCTAGCACGTGCTCTTTTTTCTGGCTTCCTCAAGGGTGATTCAAAATCCCCGTCACTGCCATCATCTGAGACGACAATGTGACATTTGGTCTTGCTTCCAATGGGTGTGCTGCCAGGGGTCGCATGAGCCAAGCTCCCTCCTTGTCTCGGCGATGGTGAAAACTGGCTGCACAACACGTCTCGCCTCCGGTGCATACGCCTTCTCCTTTTTCTCCTCTGGATGTTTAAAGGACTCTCCTCTTCTGGAGTGACAATCCTTCCCACCCCCCCTGGGTGGGTGGGCACAGAGGCGGGGCAGGACGGTACGACTGGGTGTGGTGTTAGTACTGACCCTCTCACCATGTCTTGGTCTACAGAGGGAGAAGTGCACAATAGCTTGGAAGTAGAGGGATCAATAAAACCCTCCTCCTCCATGTCAGACTCTCCTACCACACTGACAACGTCACACTCCTGTTCACAGTCCTTCTTGTAATTGTCACTGTCTACACTATCCTCACATGACACTGTAGTGGACAGGTTCTCTGTTGCAGCAGGGATGGGGACATGAGTAGAAGTAACCAAGGCAATGGCCTCCTCCTTCACTTCCTCCTCCTCTGCTTCATCCTCTCTCTTCTCTCCTTTCTTCTTCACCTCAATGCCTACATCTGACCTGGACAGCTCTGGGGAGACCAGATCCGTGTCCTGGGTAGAGGGAGATAGAGACAACCTTCTGCTGACTGCAAGGGGTACTTTGAACACGTTTGTCTTGCGTGCTGCTGCACGCTCCACAGTGGACGATGCCAAGGGCTGAAAGGAGACGGCTTCGTGAAGCACATTGCACCCAGTGTGAGGGCTGGATGGGGCTGTGGCTCTCAAGGGAGTGCTGGTCACTAAGACTTTCCTTGGGGAAGAGGCCATGCCAGGAGATGCAGTCAACTGAGACCTGGTCTGTGTACAGGTGACGCCGTCTAACCAGTCCAACTCTGAAAAGGACGGTGGCAGTGGAACATCTGTGCCAGCCTCCCCCCCACCTCTGGGAGAACTGCCTTCAAAGTCACACAAATCAGGGTCACAGTCAGCTAAGGAGGAGAGATCCAGAGGTGTGCCATGGTGTCCGGCAGGCTTGCTGCTGCTGCCCTCTAGTTTCTCCTCCTCCTCCACAGGGATGGCAGATACAGACCCAGAGAGCACCCCTGCACTCTTTGCTGATCCCACAGTTGTACCAGAATCCACAGACAACTGCTTCTTTGCAGGCAAGAAATCCTCATCCTCTTCATCTGAGGGAATTGTAGCTCTTTTTGCACGGCGTTTGAAGAACACAGGCGGCGTGCCCTCCCCTTCGTCTCCTCTGCTAGAGGGTGAGGGAAGTGGCACGTTGATGTCTTCCTTGTTCAGAAATGTCCTCATTTCCATCGCATAGTTGGCACCGCTGTTGGAGTCGTCCTGCTGCAGGACATCCATTAGTTCATAGGTTGCAAGGTACGACTTGGTCCTCTGTGAGTGGGGCACCAAGAGGATGCTGCCCGGGGCAGTCTGCCAACTAGCCCACCGACCAAAGTCACACAGCCGTACCTCCTCCTCCTCCTCCTCCCCCTCCTCCTTCCCTGCATGGCTCACTAAATGCCTGTATGCGCGACGCACTTCCTCTGAAAAATGAAACTTCTCCTGAAGGTATGAATATGGAGTAGCAGCACATGCAATAAGTAGAGGCCTGATGTACAGTGTAGCACATGACTTATACTATTACTATTATACAGCTACAATAATAAAACAAGCATTTAAGAAGCACTGTGGACTACTTCGTATATACAGAATGTAGTGAGTACCTCTGCAGGGCGCTTGCCCTTGCCTCCCTTGTGCCTCAGGTAAGCTCCACACAGTAGCCCTGGAGAGAGTGCTGCTGCCACATGGCAGGCCACCTGGGCTGACTCCCGCTCTGGCAAGGCGTACTTCTCTCTCCACTGCACCAGCTCCTGATCTGTCAGGATCTTACGAGACGTTTTGGACAGAGGTAGGCCAAAGCTTAGTCGTCCTTGCTTCTCTTTGCCTCTTGAAGAAGAAGAAGAGCGTGGAGCTTTCTTCCCAAGCAGAGGATCATACTCATCAACATGGAAGTGCATCTTGTGGAGTTGTGGGTGAAACTGCCGGGGGACCATGCGAGGGCTGTTCTGGTAGAACTGCAGTGTCTTGCATCCCTCCCTGACAGCCTTGTGGATGTGTTTCTTGTTGGACTCGCTCTTCATGAGGATCTGTAGTGCAGAGGAGCAGTGCCAACAAGGAAGTCTGCTACCGGCAGTGGAGTCACGGTGTGCACACAGTAATTCATCACATGACAGTGAAACAAAACTACAGTGTAATTCACTAAGTAAGAGCATGTCTAATTGCGGGTGGTGGAGGCATGGCAATTGGAAGAGGCCTTACTAAACCATCAGCCATGGCAGTGTTACTGCATGGGCCAGTGGTATGTTGTTACCTGCTCCTCCTTCCCTTTAGTGACCAGCTCAACAATCCGTCCATCTCTCTTTCTCCCTGTTCTGCCCATCCTCTGTACCAGTCTGAGGCAAGGAGGTAGGAAGAACTTTCACTTTAGAGCAGTCGTGCCAACAAGAATTGCTACACCCACCTGATGGGCGATTTGTTGGCATCAAAGCAGACAATGAGGTCCACCTCTCCGATGTCCAGTCCCTCCTCCCCCACACAGGTGGAGACTAGTGTGTTGTGACCTCCCTGCCTGAACTGCCGCACAACCTGCACAAACACACAACATACTGCACACACAAGTGCATGTGGTGTGTGTGTGTGTGTGTGTGTGTGTGTGTGTGTGTGTGTGTGTGTGTGTGTGTGTGTGTGTGTGTGTGTGTACAGCCCCTCAATCCCTACCTCCAGCTGCTCCTTCTGGGAGAGCCCTTTCGTGCCCTTGCTAGCTGATGCCTGCCCCACAAAGCTCATCACCCTCACCAAGGGCGCATGCCGTGAGAGCAGGTCCGCTATCTCCCGTACACTGTCCCGGTACTGGGAGAATATCATCACTCGTGACTCAGCGATGGTTCCTGCCTCCCTGGACTCAGCCTCACATCGCTTGAAGTGCTGTACAACAACCTCCTCCAGTTTCTTCAGTTTGGGGTGACTGTAGAGGAAGACACCCGAGGGCAGCGGTCTTGGCTTCCATCCACTGCCGCTCCTCTTCCCCTGGAGTGAGACTGACGGAGCAGTGGCATCACACTCCTCCAAATCCTCGCTGCCATAGCTCGTCTCCATTGCTTGAAGAAGGTCTTGCAGGGCAGGGTTCTTGCTGAGCTCCATGCGAGCCTTAAACCCACTGTGCCCCTTCATTACAGTGCCCATGAGGAAGTGGAAGAAGCTCCGCATTCCGTGCAGCTCCAGCAGCTCAAAGGCGTGGTACAGACTGATACTGAGAGCAAAGTCACCTTCAATCTTGTTCCACTGACCTTGAGACTACGTACATCACAAGGAGCAGAGCAACAAGTCATGGGACGTGTGTGTGTGTGTGTGTGTGTGTGTGTGTGTGTGTGTGTGTGTGTGTGTGTGTGTGTGTGTGTGTGTGTGTGTGTGTGTGAGAGAGAGAGAGAGAGAGAGAGAGAGAGTACCTGTATGTTTGGTGGTGGGCTGGCTCTGAAGCGATCTCTTGCTTGCAGTAGTTGAAACTTGTGCACTCGGTCAGCTGGGATGCTGTAGACCACCTTCTGACCGGTCAGTCGATCCATCATGGTCTGCAGCACCTGATGAGAGTGTGTATAGTGTACATGTGAGTATGTTGTTAGTGTGCAGTGTACATGTGGGTATGTGTTAGTGTATAGTGTACATGTGGGTATGTGTTAGTGTGCAGTGTACATGTGGGTATGTGTTAGTGTGCAGTGTACATGTGGGTATGGGAAAGGCACCACAATGCTACCTGGTCATTGGATCCTCCCAAAAACACAATGCATCTACACGCACTCACCTTCAAGAACTCCACTCGCAGTCTCTCTATCTCCCCCTCCAGTGGCACTACAATCTTCTCCACTTTTCTTCTGTGCGTGTACTGCTGAATGTCAAACGAGTCTTCAGAACGCAACTCTATCTGAGAAATTAAAAGGTTAGTGACAACCTGCTGTACTGCCTGCCAAAGGGAGGAGGGGGAGGAGGGTGGAAGGAGGGAGGGAGTGCAGGAGGGAACAAGATGGAGAAGGTAGGAAGACAGGAAGGGGAAGAAGGAGGAAGGGTGAAGGTGAGGGGCGTTCATATTTCTCTGTTCACAGTGCCAATGGTACAGTCCCCTCCTCCACAGCCTACCTTGAGGTCATCCCCTGGAGTGGCAGTGAGTGCCAGCACTCGAAAGTGCGAGGAGACACTCAACAGCTCACGAATCACCTAAGAAGCGAATTAACACACAGTACATGATAACCTTGTAATACATACAATATAAATGTCGCCTCTGCATAATAATGACAGGTTAATTGTTAATTATAAAGAGTGACTGTAAGTAATGAAGCATTTTCTTACATTCTCCACATTTCCTGGTGAGATGCACTGTATAGTGGAGCTCCTTTATAGGCACACACAAGCTTCACTCCCCCTCCCCCCCCCCCCCCTTCAGGCTACCTCACTGTGCGCCATTCCCCTCAGTGCCGGAGCACAGACGGTACACCAGCCCCAAACTCACCTGGCAGTACGCATGGTTCCCAAGGGCCTTGTGAGCCTCGTCAAACACCACACACTCCACCTCCTCCGCAGGACAGGCATGTCGACCCAAGTCATTCTGCATCACCTGAGGAGTGAGAAAGAACACACGCCGAGAGGACCAGAACTCCTTCCGCCGAGCAGGGGCCATGTTCCCTAAGGAAGAATAAGCACTCACAATGAGGTAAGGCAAGTAGTAAACAGAGGAGATACATCACTTCACAGAAAACAACTTCACTATTTCACCAACACACACAGGCAACACATGAAGGAGGTCTACTACTTCAGTGGTTACAAGGTGAACAAGACACAATCTTCCGTGCAGACCAAGCCTCCATCACAGTATGAAACTCACCTGTCATCTCTGCCATGGTCTCTTGTTTGATTCCAACTACCTTGTAACATGCTTCAATCTGCTGAGCAACCAGTGGCTTAGTTGGGGCTAGAAACACCACCTTGCCTCTTGGATACCAGCGGTAGAAGTTGTACATGACCACTGCTGCAATGAAGGTCTTCCCCAGGCCAGTTGGCAGGGAGACAAGGGTGTTCTTGAAGAGTGATTTGTGCACAATGTTAAACTGGTAGTCCCGAATGGGGTAGTTCATGGGGTACACCCAGTTATGTCCCACTTCCTCGTCAAAACCTGGCAGAACCTCGGGCTGTATCAGAGAGGTGGATAACAAGCTGGTGGAAGGACTCAGCGCTCCAGCCTTCGGTGGCGCCTCCTCCATGGCGTTTGGAGCCATGTCATTCTGAAATTCATCGTCTTTATCATCAAAGAAATCGCCAAGATCTTCTGGAAGTTCTTCTTCCAGCTTGACGGCTTCCTCTTGGCTCAGTCCATCTAGAAACGCCCCATCATCAATATCTTCCTCGTCCAGGTCAATCACCACCTGCCCGCCGCCGCCACCATTACTAGTAACTGGTTGCTTATCATTCGTGTAAGAGATTGCATCCTTTTTCCGCTTGGCAATCTTCAGTGTCTTGGCTAAAGTAATCTGTTTAGACATTGCACAAACGCAGGCTTGGTTGGCTACTCCATTTTCTTCTAAATCTGCCGCCTCTTTCGCGGGGAAGTCACGTGCCACTGACCCAATTTATAACATCCACATAAACACACAAAATTAATGTTTATTTGAAGGAGACAGTATATCATGAGTTGTTAGCTTCACTAGTTCTGTGTTTCTCCAACCAGCTCTGCAAGTCCATTGGCTGTGCAGGTAGCTCTACAGCACACAAAGTATAAAATACAGGAATCACAAGCTACTTTTTAGCTGGAATACAGTTGTTTTATGATTTCTAGTCCCATTTGACATTTGTGCTCTGCACTCAATCACACGAGGAAGGTATTTAGAACAGCACATTCTCTTGTGCGTAGTAACATCAAATAATGATCTAATAACGTCTATCTAATCTGTTCCAATACTTTACTCACACGTGATTGAGTGCAGAGTGCAAATGTCAAATGGTATTAGAAACTGTGAAATGACTGTAATATGCCAGTCATAAAAAGTGAACAGACGCACACACACACACACACACACACACACAAGACATCAATTCACCATCAATGGACCAGCCATCTCCAGGACTGAAAGTCTTCACTTTTCCTGTGCAAGTACACAGACAACAGAGAGTGGTGGAAGGCAAAGACAAATGTACAGCACTTGATGGTACCTGTATTGATGTTGTCACACAGAACACTAAGACACACTGTCCTTACCTGCTTTAAGCAGTCTGTCCACCTCTGCCCATTCTGCAAGGAAAGACATGGACTGTTAAGTTACATGACTCACTGAGAGCACACATTGAGTCATTCATTAAACCCAGAGGCAGGGGTCATTGGCTGTACTGGTACAGTGTTGTGTATGTGTAGCAATAAAGTGTACTGTAGCCGTGTGTGTATGTGGTGTGTGTGTATGTGGTGTGTGTGTGTGTGTGTGTGTGTGGTGTGTGTGTGTGTGTGTGTGTGTGTGGTGTGTGTGTGTGTGTGGTGTGTGTGTGGTGTGTGTGTGTGTGCTACATGCAACAAGGGAACTATTTAGGCCCACAAGCTAGACATGTCAGTTACTACACAATGATTGTCAGCTTACCTTTGCTTAAGTACTCCACATACTTATCATGAGGAGTTTGGTGACTTGGAGATGTGATTTGAGGTCTGAGTGGTGCAGGTTCAGGGTGGTCCCTCCAATTGGCACTCTCAGCTCCTAGTCCCTTCCTACACGAATGGGGAATTCACCCATTAAAGTAGGGAGAGGGACGGGGGCAGGATGGAACAATCCAGCTGAACAGTGAACGCGAACACGCAATACACACGCGCATACACACACACACACACACACACACACCTCTGATCCATTGGACGCCCCCTTTGCCCAGCACCTTTCCCTAATGAACGAAAACACAATATTTCCACCATTCTACCTCCGTGCAGCGCACATTTGGCATCTAATCTCACATCATAACACGTTAAATACCCATACACAACGCTCGACGCATGCATGCAACCCCGTTCTCACCGCTCCTTCGTTTGGTCGCCATTTATATTTGCCCAGTACGTACAGCACATTTTTACCCCACGCGCGATTTTGCAAGGGGTTAAAGTGATTGGTTCACTCTGTCTGTCTGTCGGCAGTTTTGACATTTGTCGCTCGCGCGGCCGATGTAGAACTTTATACGGACCCACGCCTGAAACAATAACGGCAGAGGGTAATTTGGTCCTGTCCGTGGACCTGGATTCTATATATAGGGATGGTTTGCCGAGAAATTGCCATCTTTCGTGGTATTTGCTGGGGTCCGCCATTTTGTTTGTGTACTTTAACCATATCGGCTGTGAGTTGAGACTACGTAGGACGGATGCGGACGGCCGGCAGCAGTGTCTGGTGAAGACCCTGAAAAATTTCGTATAGATTGGCTGGGTAGTTAGTCCTTTCACTGAAACGATCATTTGTTGTCTCTTAATACTTTTCTTGCATGCCTGCGCCAAATCTTCCTGTTCCCTTCATTGCAATTGACTGCAGATATTTAGAAGCAGCGGTCTCAGATGCAAGTGGCTCACCTTCACTTGGTTCCGAACAGGCATAATCATAGCTCAGAACATTCCCAATGACAGCTCTAAACACCAGTCATCAGTGTACACGTGTGTGTACATGTGCGTTCATTCATGTGTGATTGCGTGTGAAGAGGACTGGGGAGAGAATATGTATGCAGTGGAGTGCACACTCTTTCCATTCTTTATTTGAAGCAGGTAGCGGTTGTTCTAGACACAGCTGACTCAACTGTCATCTACATATACATGTATCCTATTCTTCTCTGCATTTGTCTGCATAAGTTAATAGCGAGTGTGTGTGTGTGTGTGTGTGTGTGTGTGTGTGTGTGTGTGTGTGTGTGTGTGTGTGTGTGTGTGTGTGTGTGTGTGTGTGTGTGTGTGTGTGTGTGTGTGTGTGTGTGTGTGTGTGTGTGTGTGTGTGTGTGTGTGTGTGTGTGTGTGTGTGTGTGTGTGTGTGTGTGTATGTGTGTTGATTGTAGATGGGTGTAAGGGTGTGAAGGGTGTCTAAGAAGTTGGAACATGTATGCAATCAGTATTTAGTGTTCTGTTCTGCTTGTGTACATAGTGCCACTGTGGATGTGTTTGTACCTTCTTTCTTGCATTTTCATACTAATGCTGTGGCTACTCTTTATACACACTTGAAGCATGGCTGTGAAAATGACAAATTAAACCCACATTGTTTCTAACACGACTTATGCACACTTTAATACACATAGCATGCACAGGTATACACAGTAATAATACACACATGATGATGCAATCCATGCAGGCTGTGAGGGTGACGTATGCTGGAAGGCATATCCGTCGCCTTGGAATGGAGCTGAGGACAAGACCCTACCTCTATGCTGAGACACCAATGTTGAAGCTGGAGTCATTCAAACAGTACTGTGTTAACGCTAAAGTGCAGGTGGGGAAAGCAGGGGAGGGAAAGAGAGGGGAGGGGAGGGGATAGGTGACAGAGGGGATAGGTGATGGATGGGAGAGAGGGAAGTGGAGGGGAGGAGGGGAAGGGATACAAATGAGGGAAGGATGAGGGAGACAGCAATGTACTTCCCAGTTATACTTGTTGTACAATTTTAGTTTCTATGCTCTGTGTAAGTAACGACAGGAAGACCCTTTTCACTGATTCCTCCCCCAGGTAAAGCTGGCCTTCATACCGATGTATCCCTCTGTTGTCATTGGGGTGTTGTTCATTGGAGGGATTGCCTTGATATCACTGAATGTGTCCACTGGCGGGTTCCAGTGGGCACCCTGGTTGTGAGTGACGACTGTTTGCAGCATAAACCCTAGCTCACAGGCGGGCTCTATGATACATGAAGAGTACATTTTGTAAAAAATACTCTGAAATGAAGTGTGTATTTATCTGTTATTCATACTAGTTTGTAGTTTGCATGATTTAATGTATTATGGGTGTGTTCTGTGCATGATGAGTGTTTGCATGTGTGTGGGCGGAGAGCAGAACTGGGCAAGCTGCACTCACTGGGGTCAAGGGATATGACTACATACAGTGTGTGAATGGTCTCAGTGTGCTCTGGATTTTACCAGCTGGTAGTGGTAACTGGAGACAGCTTGACAATGACATGTGGCTTTCCCATCATTACCAAGATATCAATGTCACACTGTCACAGTGGTTGTGTTTGTGTGTATGAAGCAAGTATATTTTCCTTTCTTTTGTCGTTTCTTCACATGCCCCAATATTAAGTATCGTCCCTCCACTCGCTCCCATCACGGTCTCCCGGGACTTCTTCATCTGTTGGTTGAAGCTAGTGTGAAGGAAGCTGGCTTCCAAACGATCAAACCATGTTAAAGCCCTGGTGAACTAACCTATTGCATGTAACATTGTTACTTGCATGTGCATGCTGTATGTGTGTCTCACAAGTATGACATGGGATTGGGTCAACATAGCTAACAGTGGTCACACTGTGTTGACCCATCGTATGGTTGCATAATCCACAATGTGACTTCTTTATTACACTATGGCCTATACATTGTTGACTTCATATTATCAGTGTTTGGGTTAGGTTAGTTTTATATTAATCCATGCACTGCCAAACATTGCGCTACTGGTACATACTGTACTAGCTACACCTTCACATACCTCAGCATTTCATTCTGTCTTAAGCATATTCATGAAAGTTACATTGCTAGTTATGTACACACACGATTAGTGACCAAGATGTTGTATAATAAGATTACTCCTTGGCGTCTGCGATACCACCGGGTGTTATAGCAAACGTGGCCTCATTCTCTGGCATGTCTGGACTGCATGGGGAGTGGAAGGAGGTCAAACAGAGACATGTACATAAGCAATACTACGGCTCAATGTGTGTCATGTTTCCAACTTCTGACCAGTAGAGTGTGTACCTTGGGGGGCTAAGGTGAATGCACTGGTGGTGCTAGCTACAGTGTGTGTACGTACACATTACGAACAACTAAGACTGAACCTGTCAAATATTTTGGCTATGCGCATTTCTCCCCTTCCCTTTCGTAGGGAGATGCGTGTTGTGGAGGCATGGGCAAGGATGTGCCCACCAATGGGCTTCTTGGGATCGGCTTGGAAGCTGCATGGAAGGCAGAGGAGAGGTTCAATACGTTTGTATGCAATCTATATGCAAGAGGCATTGATAGTAACTTAGCCTGGTGTGATGCTGTTTACCTCATGGTTGCTGTGTGTATGGGTTGTATGTGTGTTATCCAAGGGGGAAGGGGGGAGGGGCAGGAATACAGCAGAATTGCAAGCAGAGATAACAGTAAAGCCGGCACGCATGCACACACACACACTCACCACCAGGATCTGCTGTCATTTGGTTAGTGATCATTACTGCCACATTATATTCTGCAATCAACACAAACACACAAACAACAGGAGATTAGATACACTTATCCAATTGTAACTCACTCATCAATCATGTGCCTGCTAGCTATAGTCAAATAGCATTGCTCTTGTTTCCCACCTTCCGATATCTTTTGCAATCGGGAGAGCATCTGAGCCAGTTTCTGCTGCCGGTCTGCCAGTTCCCCTCGCCCGCTAAAGTCCACTCGGAACAAAGCCATGATCGAGTCCACTATCTGGTACGTATGGACAGTAAACACAAACACACCAACTAATACAGCTAGGTATACACTATGGGGTCAACTGGCACAGCAGAGCAGATGGAGATATTGTGCAACTCACAAGAAGTTTGAACACTCCAGGCTCTTCATAGAACTTGGCTGCAACACAGTCAAGGAGCTCCATTTGGTGCTCACCTACATACATTCGACATATCACTTAACAAATGACATTCTCAAGTTCTCTGATCACTATGAATGCATGCTGTGTGTGTGTGTGTGTGTGTGTGTGTGTGTGTGTGGCTGACTGGTGTAAGCTCTGGCATAAAGGATGTTGTCCAGCATAGCACTGTGGTCCAGGTTGAACCTGTCAGCTATCTCACGCAGTCGGTCTGGACGGCTACCCACCAGTCAAGGACGATAAACATGTTTACCTCTATAACGTATGAATTACTACAGCCATTAAATGAATGCCATTATTGCACTTAGCCTATATGTTGCTCAATGCTGTGAAGGATACAATGTGTTCTGAGAGAGGAAAACAGAATCCAACCAGGGGTGACAACACATGTATATACGTAAATAAGTAGCGCACACACACACACACACACACACACACGCACACACACACACACGCACACACACATGCACACGCACACACACATGCACACACACACAAGCCTCAATCTCTGTACAATGTGTGTGTACATATGCAAATGCACTGTGCAGTGAACTGACCTCTGTGTCAATGAAGCAGACCTTACCGCCTGAGTAACCATTGCTTCCAGGGAGCTGGGAGGTGACTGTTATGAATGTGAATGTGGGGTGTGAGTGTGAGGAGTAGGGTGCGCTCAGTTTCTTGTCCATGGGTCAGTACATAAACATGAACACAGTGATGAACAAACTTGGGACAACATAATGGACCTTACCACAGAGGGTGTGGGAGAGTTGTGTCTTGCCAGTTCGAAACTCTACCATCATGAAGACAGAAATAGTAAATAACAAGCAAAATTTCCACATTCATGGCAGAGCTTCTGTACATATGTAAATGCTAATGCATGAACAGGAGTATGCAAATGTTGTATACCTCCAAACACTTCTGTGATGGACATGCTTTCCAATCCACCGCCTAAGAGCTTGCTGATGTAGAGTTGGGAGACCAGAAACACAAGTGTGACCACCAGTACTTCACTCAAAGGGTAGGTGGGTGTGTTGTACAGGTACTTGGATTTAAGCTATATCCATGTAATTTCTAGCAGTAGTGAGATGTTGGTCTATAGTGTCCATAGTCAAGTGTGTGTCTCACTCCAGCTCTGCACTCCCAGTGGAAATCCTAAAACAGGACTTCCTCTTGTCACTGTACTCCAAGGCTGTCAGGAAGCCAGGGTCCTAGTGTATCGTGTACAAAGGTGTGGACACGCACACAACATGCTACCAAGCGTACACACACAATGCCACTTTAGCACAATACAAGCCTCTACACATACTGCCCCTTACTGCCAGCTTTGCTGCTGCCTCCTACAGGTGACAGGAACAAGGAGAGACGGCAGACAGAGCGTTAAACAGAGCATGTTGGGTGTATAGTCTCTGCGGGTGACATCAACAGAGAGCAAACACCTTAATCTTGTCCACTTTAGCCTCCGACAGACCCTTGATGTTGCACAGCCTCTTCTTTGTAGTCATTTGTACACCCTGGGAATGAGTATAAATGTACCACATGCATATACGTACGCATGCATGCAAACACATCCAATGGATGTATCTAGCTTAATTCCATGTGTATCACACCTTGACTGTGCATATGCCGGCAGATTTTAGCTTTTTTATGTCTGCTACATTCTGAGTGGGAGAGGCAATAAAGTCAATACACGCACACGAGAGAGAAGGCAGGGTAATGTCTTGTGGTGCACAGCTTACAATGCCATGGCTCTGCAAAGCCTCAATGTCTTGGAAGAGTGATGCCTGTCGGAGGAGGAAAACAACAGAGGGGTAGGGTGGAGCAACACAACGTAGATAGAGCAAGGTAAACCACACACACTAGCACTGCATCGCGTCATTTGCACGTATACGTACACACACACGCACATGCACACCACTACCTATACAAGGGTACACGTAACAGCGAAGGGCAGGGAAGATGTATCCTGACCCTTGAAACCAGAACAGAACTAAAGTTATTAGCTCACATCCTCATCGTTTTCCTGGTATGCGCCTTCGCCTACACTGACAACCTGGTCTTCTTCAAGCATTATCCACCCTGAATGAAATAGAGGAGGCACCAGTCTTATATTCACAACTACCAACGGCGAATAGACTGCGACACCACAGTACTTCGTTTGCTAGCTTTTCAGCTTGAGCGCGGCAAGTTTCAGCGCGCGTAAGGGCGCTATGCATCACGTGACCCGCGTTGCGTTAAAGTTATCTTAACTTTTGCAGAAATTCCAAATTTGGAATGCAGTGAGTCAGCTGTGCACATAGGTCATTAGACGAAGTGAAGACGATGGCTGCATCAGTAGTGAAACGGGACAACGTCCGTGTGGATTATTTCCTGGTACTAGATTTTGAAGCTACTTGCGATAAGGAAAAGAAGATATCCCCTCAAGAAATCATAGAGTTTCCAGTTCTGAAGATAAATGCCAAGACAATGAAGGAAGAGAGCCACTTCCACTCTTACGTAACTCCCACAGCCAACCCTGTCTTGACACCTTTCTGCACAGAGCTAACTGGAATAACACAAGACATGGTGAATGGAAAGCCAACTCTACAGACAGTTTTGCAGAATTTTGACAGGTGGATGCAAGGTGAAGGCTTGCTTAATCCAGGAGTGAATATCTGTTTTGTGACCTGTGGAGACTGGGACCTCAAGACAATGCTACCACAGCAGTGTAGCGCATTCAAGCTGCACCATCCTCACTACATGAAGAAGTGGATGAACATTAAATTTGCGTTTAATGATGTCATGAAATATAGACCCCGTGGGATGCCCGATATGCTCGAAACTCTTGGTCTGGATCTCCTTGGGCGTCACCACAGTGGGATTGATGACAGCAGGAACATTGCCAGAATTTTGGCAAAATTGGCAGTGCTTGGAGAAGAGAAGGGTATTGTCCTTGGACCAACAAGTGAATATAGACCCAAGAAGAAGTACAAGTAACTGGTGCTTGTCATTAATTCAGTAACTACTTATTGTACTGCTGAGTACTGACTGAGTAATGGTATTCTGTACATTATTTGGGTGTGGTTCGATAAAGGGCGTGGTTGATGTCAAAATGGCCGGGTGGAAAGGCACTTACAAGCATGTCTTAAAGCTGGAGGTTGTCGGAGACGCGCGTGTTGGAAAAACATGCCTGGCAGCGAGATTTGGAGAAGCCAATTTCCTCGAGCGCTACCATCCCACGATGGGTAAGGAGACAAGGAAAATGGCGTACTGCAGCAATGCGTTGCGGTGGGCGGGGCCGCCAGGTGTGCAAGTACCTTATCTGCTAGCACTTCCTACTTGCCTGTCTCCATAGGGTACAATTTCAGGGAGACCAACAGAGAAATTAGTGGTAACAAGGTGATGCTCCACGTTTGGTGAGTCATTCTCAATCTTGGCAGCTCCTCTAACTCTGTTATGTGCCTTCCTTTGCAGTCACCCACTGCCTGTTACTACCACACAGGGATATCAATGGTGCTGAACAGTTCAGAAGTGTGGTCATTCAAGAGAATTACCTGAGAGGAGTTGCTGTGAGTACCAATTGCATTCTTTTCTCATATAGCACTGTGCGTTACTCTGCCCATTGGGTCACTCATTGCCCTGCAGGGATTTATGGTAGCCTATGATGTGAGTGATGCAGGATCCTTTAAGCACATTGATACCTGGCTGGACACCATCAAGCAGGTGAGTACAATTAACTGTGATGCACTTGGGCATGACATGTGTTCATAATGACATGTTTGTACACTTGCGCAGGACTCTAGTACTGCATGGGTGTGGTGGGAAACTTCCTGATACATCCACTGTATGTATAAGCATAGCGTATACACTGATGACACTGTATGTATTAGCATAGCGTACGTATATATTGATGTATGTACATTATACATGGCAGTCCCTCCCCGTGGGCCAAGATCCTGTAGTTCTACATGGGGCTTGTTTGCTTGTTACTGCCAGGCTGTCGGTTTGTGCCCCTGCGAAGGGGAAGGTGATTGTGTTTGCTATCTTCCCTTCCCACCCCTGCATATGTTCAGCATGGCACTCCCCACGTCGAAGTGATCTTAGTGGCTAACAAGTGTGACTTGCCCAAAGAAAAGTGGGCAGTTAGTGAAGAAGATGCAGAGAAATTTGCAGAGGACCACGGTTTGAAGCTCGTTTTTGCCAGTGCCAAGACAGGTGAGAAAGTGGAGGAAGCTTTCTTGCAGTTGGTTCAGATGATTTACGACAAGTACAAGGAGAGCAAAGAGTGACATTGCATGTGCACTTTCGAGGAAAGCAACGCTAAGAAGTAGGTAGTGCCTGCCTTTGTTTTGTACAGCTTAGCCCACTAAGTGTTGCACACATGCACGACAACCATATTTGGTGTATAGCTACTTGTGTTTACAATTGCACAATACTTCATTGTGGAGCGTATTATAATAATTTCATTATAAACTAATACAATACTAGTAGTAATAATGAAGGATTAATACATTGCTGTATGGTCAAGTGTACTAATCCTTTGATCTGGATTGGAGCACATGATCACCAGCAAATGATTCTTCCCAGTTCTGTCCATCAAACTGTATCAACTTTATCTCTTCAACCGTTCCCGAGTCAAGGCAGTGGATGGTCACACCAACCCCATCTGGGTTCGATCGGGGTGTGTAGAAGCTTTGCACCCCGCATGTCTTGCAGAAGGTGTGCTTGGCCTTGTGCGTGTTAAAAGTGTAACACGTGAGGTTGTCCTCTCCCTATATGCAGGAACAGGTAAGTGGTAAAACAGTGGAGACAATGGAACACAGCAACACACAGCAATTCAAAGACTTGGGCAATGTTTCAGTCCCTTGGCTCTTGTTCAGTAATACTAACAGAGACCAATATCACAGGAGGACACAGGAGGTAATCCAAGCATGTATATTGATGTTTGCCATTAAAAGGTTGAAACTGCATTTCGACACACTAGCACCAGTAGACAGCTATGTCTAGCCGCACTACACCCAGTGACATACTCAACACGTACACACTGTCACAGTCAGGTGCATGGGCAGAGCTAGCTGAATTGCACCCACAGACAGTCATGTATACCTGAATGAGCTTGAAGTCCTTGGCTGGAACAATGAAATGTCTGTTTGCTTTCTTAGTGCATACGCTACAGCTGTACAGGAACATACATGGGTCAAGTGTACAGCTCCAACCGTGTAGTCAGATGGTGTGTGTGTGCGTGCGTGTGCGCGCGAGGGACTAAGATGTACGCCAGCAACAGACAGTCTTGCTACGGAGTCTAATGGTTTTGGAAAAGCGAACTACATCTCCCCGGCCTGCGAATACGCCCGGTCACGCATGCATTGGTGACTTGGCCACTGCCGCTCACTTGCAGTCGTAGACATCAAGGGATGCCGTCGCCCAAACCTCAAACCGTACTTTACCACAGTGGCAACCTCCTTTATGGCAAACTTTTGCCTTTGCAACCTTGGTCTCATCGGCAGCCATTTGCAATACCTAATAATATTCATTACTCAAATCAGCTCACTACATACAGGCACATAATACACACTACATTACACCAAGGTATGTTCTCCTTGACTCCTTGCACGAGTTATACGGATTTTCCGGTAAGAGCAGCAAAAGCTTCTTCCCAGTTCCTCCCATCAAAGTGTAGCATATTCATTTTCTTGATAGTGTCTGTGTCCACTGAGCTAATGGCCACTCCATAACTCTCAGTGTTGAGGCGAGGAATAAAGAAGCTGTGTACTCCACAGGTCTTGCAGAAGAGGTGCTTTGACGTGTGAGTGTTAAATGTATAGCAGGTGAGGTGGTCTTCTCCCTGCACATGAGCAAATACAACCGACAATTAGCAACTTAAGAGTTATTGTTAGAGAACATGCAGCAATTCAGGAATAGTACGAGAGGATGCACTTGAGAGCACAGTAAAACTAAACATGCTTACCTCAACAATTTTAAAGTCACTGGATGGTACAAAGAACATCTTGATCTGCTTCTTAGTACAAATGCTACAACTGAATAGACAATAGATGAAACGAAAGCACTGTTATACCACATAAAGGCTAAACTAACTACGTATACAGCTATATACATTCATTGGTTGAATGCTGACAGTGGGTTAATGCAATTTGAGACAATGCTGTCTTCTGATACAGGCTGTATAGAATACAGCTACTACTGTATGCCTGGGTGTGCATGTGTGTATGAGTATATGCATGTGCATGTGTGTGTGCGTGCGCGCATGTGTGTGTGCGCTCGGGGGCACATACAAAGCATTTAACTAAAGTTCATTCATTAGTTATCGCCCAGAAGTGCCATCAAATATGTAATTACAGAATTTGCTGACACACCAGTTGGATCCAGTTGCTGCGAAGCATGTCTAGGAACGTAGTGTTTGCATGCTTGCTGACACCACGAGGCGTAACGTGAGTGGTGTGGTCATGCGCCCATAATGTGTGAAGGCCTCAAAGTAGCACATCAAGGTAAAGGTCAGGCATGTGGAAAAACAAGTTATACATATGTATGGCTTCATCAGGCCTGCATATGCTAACAGCTAGTGTGCTATATAGGTAATGCTGCCAGAAGTGGGCTAACAATGGAGACACTATTAGGGGAGGAAGCCCTACTGTGTTTTCCTACATCTTCCAGTACTAGTGGGATGGCACATACCCACAGACAGCTGTGCCACCCTTATTGGGGCTCACCAGTGTTAACTGCTAACAATATTGACAAGGCAGATGGAAATATGGATAGCTACTTCAGTTTCAATGCAGCACAAGAAAAACACTCATGGCTTCGTAATTTAGCATCAGCTGTAGCTAGCTAGTTGCTGTAGCTATTATATCAGTGAGATGAGTGCTGCATGTCACCTACTCCATTAGTTGCAAGGCTAACTAACAATCTCAATGGCTGGTATAGTGCCTCTCTCGTTATAATCTCAGCTCTAAGTGCTAGCTGCCTGGCTTGGGTTAGAGCTGCATTTGGATGAGGCAATGAGCAGCTTCAATCTGCAGCTAGCTACGTGCCTGCTAAAGAATGATGTTAGACAGCACTAAAGTGGAAGTCATCAATCTGTAGTAACCAGACTTCCACCGCAGTCTTATCACTGTAATTCGGTAGCTACTTACTTGCACTCGTAGACATCCAGGTCGGGTGGAGCTGTGGCCTCGAACCGCACCTTTCCACAGTGGCAGCTGCCTCGATGGAGCACCGTTTCTGTCTTTGTTCCTTCAGACATTGTTTCCTTCTTGCGCAGTTTTTGTACGATGTAGCTAAGCTGATTGAACGCGGATGGCTCGAGCTGTCCTGCCTATCATATTTAGGGTCTTTTATACGGTAGCGTACGTATCAAATCAATGCACTTCCCCTGAATGCCTATCGCCCACATCAATCGCGTAGGCGTGTGTGAGTCACACATGGTCACACATGCACACTATGGATTCCATACCTGAATACCTATAGTCTCAAATCAGGCACTCACTGACCGACTCTTTCCTGCATACTTTCGCATCAAATATCCATCTGCAGCTCTTAAGCTCAAAGTTGGCACAAATGAACAAGTGCCTAGCTAGCTAGCTAGTTGGTGCTAGCTATGTGTGTGCATATGATAACGCATGATGATGCAACTGGGTCACTAACAGGTTATTTTACATACATACGTATGGACAAAGCATTCATGAGTTTGTTCACACGCATATTACTCTATTGTTTCATTTCATTGCTGAAGTGCCCTCCGTTGGCGGCTTCCCTTTGTGGTGCCAAAGGCAGGATGCAGATACATGAGGCGTTGCATAGTTGTCAGATAAAGCGTTTGGTATTGCAGACAGCACTCTTTGGGGAAATGAGTGTTTGCACACAGAAACTTGTAATATGCTCAGTATGCATGTTGTTAGCTACAATCCATTCTTATCTACCTCACATGCATTAGGGCATTGTGGAGTGGATATATAAATCACCACTGCAGATATGAGCAAGAATGCATGGCCGATAGACTGCTCTGTTTCGGCGTCACTAAGCACGCGGTCTTAGGGATTAATGTAAACAGAATTTGCTTCCGCTTTCCGTAACTTGGAGGTTCCGCTTTACAACTTCCTTCCACAAAGCGGCCATTTTTGCGGGGGGGTCCCCAAGCACGACGCGACTGCATGATGAATTTCGAAGAATTCGTCCTCATCTTTAGTTATCTCTCTCTAGTAACCGCCTTTTCTATTGTTTCCGTTGTCATTCTGTTGGCCGTCAAATGGCGGTCCAATTTGGGGACGGGTGTCGTGTCGGTGGTTGTCCTGGGCGACATTGGGCGCAGTCCAAGAATGCAGTACCACACTTTGGCATTGGCCCACTTTGACTTCGAAGTGGACCTGGTAGGGTATGCAGGTGAGCAAGCTGCTATTTGCACACAGACATGTGCCACTCATATATGACCGATCCTTGGTTGGTTTTAAACTGTAGGAGAATTATCTCGATGCAATACTGTTTTCCTTGTGGCTAGTAGGTAGTTACTCCAGCACTTGCGTAGCAGGAACTACCTAACGAGTAACTACATACTCGCCACATTACGTCCCGTAGCAATGAGTCTCTATGGTATCAATGTTTTCCATGTATGCATGTCAACGAGAACATAATTAATAGTCATGTTGGATAGTTTGATAATGTGTAGCTAGCTTTGTTCTATGTCCTCCTCCAAGCACCGCTCGTGCTGTTGTGGTCCACCTTATGCTACTAGTAGCACTGAGAGTCTTCTAGCCACACAACCCTAGTCTTTAGACTATCCACTCATGCAGTGGGGGCCTGTAAACTGGTGAGCGGAGCTGTCTTTAGCTTGCCCAGATGGGTGTGCCTCATGCCATTTCCTTTCCAGCAAGACTTAGTGGTTTGGATCAGACAACACTGGCCGTGGTGCACTTATTCAACTCTTTAACAGGCTGTGGTCTAGCCTAGACGAAGCTCAACAATGTCCTCTTCGTCTGTTTACATGCAAACGGTTGCTATGTGACAGCTGTCATCCTGGTCACCGCCTACACCTTGCTGTGTGTGAGGGGTATTGTTTAAAAGTGAATTGTACCCTGCGGGCTGTAGTAGTGATTCAAGATGAGGGCCAGTTAGCCTTCCAGGACAGTGCTGGATGACACATTAATCCTCTTTTGTCCATGACTGCTATGAGCAATTTGATGTATCACTTCAAGGGATAACTAGTTGAAACCAGGATGTTTCGGGCATGAAATCTTTTGTCCACTCTGCACTTCTTGTCTTGTATGTCCATCCTCAAAAGCCCAGAGCAAGTTGTTTCATGTTCACTGCCAGGAATCCATTGGCTGTTACATAACGTATCAAAAGTAGTGTTGTTTTGCAGCTAGTTTGAGAGATGTGCGCGAGCTGTCTGATTAGGTCTGTGCTGGCCTCTGTGGATGTTGGCCACTTCCTGTTCCCGTGAAGCATAGCCATTGACCACACCAGACTGGTACCCCTCTGTTCTCTGTTTTTATCTCCTCAGGTTCTGCTCCTCTGAAGAAGCTGACTGAGAACAATACAATTAAGGTTCATTACCTCGCTTCAACACCCTCCATCATTGAGAGTTAGTGGTTGTCAATGGGACAGAAATGTAACAGGAACCCCATGTGAAGAAATTAGCAATTAGTCAGTCTGCCTGTCTGCCTGTTTGTGTGTCTGTCTGTCTGTCTGTCTGTCTGTCTGTCTGTCTGTCTCTATTGTGCTTTGTGTAGATCAGCCTCCAACACGGCGTTATGTGGCTAAGGCCATATTTCAAGCAGTGAACCTCCTTTGGGTCTTGTTGAGACACACACAAAAATCCAAAGTATGCATTGTGCAGGTAAGGACACCCTGTGTGAAGCACTTTACACACACACACACACACACACACACACGCACACACGCACACACACACACACACATACACACACACAAACACACAATCACAGTCACTCGTAGTGTTGTGTTGTATGTCTCCTATCTGTAGAACCCGCCAGCCATCCCAAGCCTCAGTGTGGTGTGGTTGGCCTGTCTTCTCAGAGGAACCAAGATGGTCATCGACTGGCACAACTATGGCTACACCATCATGGCCCTTGCTCGAGGAGAAGACAGCCTGATGGTGAAACTGGCTCGCTGGTAAGCAAGCATTGTGAGGTGTTGAGCACAGGCATCAAGTGAGTTGTTCTGCTGTGTGCCTTTGCTGTGGGTTGTTGTTTTAGGTACGAAGGCTTTTTTGGTGCAAGATCTCACTACAACCTCTGTGTGACAGATGCGATGAAGTTGGACCTACAGCAAAGATGGGGTATCAAGTGAGCTCTATTGTATATGGCAAATGTTGCCTTTTACTGAAGTCAAAGGTGCTTGAAAGCTGCTGGAATGTCTGGTGTATTGCAAGCCTTGGCATGTGCGAATGACCCTAGGGCATGACCACAACTGGAAGTGTGACGTCTTTCCATTCTGAATGCCAGTGTCCTGATTAGAGAGGTGTCCTTATTTTATAGGTAGTTTGTACACATCTCTGTATGTAGCTGTGTGTGGTGTGTGTGTCCTCCACTGTAGGGCTATCATCCTGTACGATAGACCACACGAACAGTTTAGGCCTATCTCTGTTCAGAGACAGCATGAGGTATGGTGTAAGGCGTGTCTGATACACTTTCAATGACTTCTGTTTATTGCTATCAGTGATCCAATGAACTACTGGAAATGCTTTGGATTACTTCCCACGCAGCTCTTTGTCAAGCTTGGGGAGACTATCACGCAATTTGCTGGAGGCAAGCTGCCTTCTGGTCGTGTGCAGGCAGAGATGGAGTGAGTCTGTATAACACTCTACATTCAACACATTCTACACTCACTGCTAATATACTGAGTGCATAGGTCAAGGTGTAGGGCCTGGGGGCTGTGCAGTTGACTGGGGTGCACTGAGAGACTCCAGCCTTATGTCAGTGTGTCCCACTATTGCAGTCGGTCTGTAACTTCAAACAAGCGTCTTGGCCATCTGCATTTCTCACCATTCTCTCTCTTCTATGTTCTCATCTTCAAGCTAGTTTGTTCAAAGGGCAAGAAAGTATTGCATTGTATTGCACTGTTTTTGGGTACTACTCTCTGTACAGTATGCATCCTTCCTACATGGCTGATAGTATGTGCATGTGATGGTCACATGATAATTATGTGATGGTCATGTGATAATCATGTGATGGTCATGTGATAATCATGTGATGGTCATGTGATAGTCATGTAGTAAATAATGTTATGTAGCTATGCGAGACTAGTTGAACTGCTCCTTCCACCTTTGTGTTGTGTACTGTTGCTTCAGGTTGACTGCATTCACACAAAAGGACCTTGAGACAAACGTTGTGAGTCTTCGAGAAGACAGGCCTTTTCTTGTCGTCAGTAGCACCTCATGGACTGGTCAGTTCATCACCATAGCAATTCTGTGGATGGGAGAAGAGAGGAGGAGAGGGGAGAGGAGGGGAGAGGAGGGGAGGGGAGGGGAGGGGAGGGGAAGGGGAGGGGAGGAGAGGGGAAGAGGAGGGAAGGGGAGGGGAAGGGGAGGGGAGGGGAGGGAAAGGGAAGGCGAGGGGAGGGGAAGGGGAGGGGAGGGGAGGGGAGGAGAGGAGGGGAAGGGAGGAGAGGAGGGAAAGGGAAGGGAAGGAGGGATGGGAGGAGAGGAGGGGAGGGAAGGGGAGGAGAGGAGGGGAAGGGAGGGGAGGAGAGGAGGGGAAGGGAGGGGAGGAGAGGAGGAGAAGGGAGGGGAGGGGAGGATGGGAGGAGAGGGGAGGGGAGGGGAGGGGAGGGGAGGGAGGGAGCCCTCTCCTCTGCTACCATCCATGTGCCATCTAGCCGCAGTGTGACTCTCAACAATAGCAATCAAGTGTCCTTCACACATTATTGTATTTAGTAATAGCCTATTGAGAAGTGGTAGGTCTTGCATTGTGACTAACCCATACAAGGGACCCTGTTGGTCAAGTGCAGACACTAGTGCCTGGTTGGTCTGTACTTCCTTACCCAACAGAAGATGAAGACTTCTCAATACTAATCAGAGCCTTTGAAGGTAAGGACTTCACACCTGTTCAAGCTTATCCATAATGACCTTCCAATTTAGGATAATGCATGCACACACCTTTAGTTGGAGCACTCTTTATCCCTGTTTGAATGTGTGTTGTGTAGCTTACGAGAGGGCTGCCACTGAAGAGGGAAGTGGCCTACCACACATCCTTTGTGCAATCACTGGTGAGATTGAATGAATTAGGCTTATTCTAACCATTGTCCTTTGAATTTGTGACTCAATCAGTTGGTTAAGTATGTTTGTGACTGTGTGTTATCCTTGGTCACGCCCACTCAGGAAAGGGGCCGCTGAAGGTGTACTATGAGGGTGAAATTGCAAAGAAGAACTGGACTAAAGTGACCATCCTAACATTGTGGCTTCAAGCTGAAGATTACCCCTTGCTTCTTGGTAGTGTGTGTGTGTGTGTGTGTGTGTGTGTGTGTGTGTGTGAGAGAGAGAGAGAGAGAGAGAGAGAGAGAGAGGAGAGAGAAGGAGAAAGCCATTCCTCCTGTTCCTTGGGCACTGCTTGCAGTATTCATGAGCTTGTGCAGCATAAGCACAATGGGCTGGTGTTCTCCACTGCTGAAGACCTTGCTGAGCAACTCAAGGTACTTGCACCGTCATCAAACCATTGATTTGAAAGAGATTGTGTTTGTGTGTCCACAACCAAACATTTGTTAGAGTTAAACCATAGTTTTGCCCAGAACCGTTACCGAGTGTCCATGTTATGTTGCAGTAATATTCATTTGTGGTGATGTCACCTGGCAATTGCCTTTTCCCCCACAGACCTTGGCAATTAATTTTCCTGAGATGAATTACAAATTGAGGAAGTTCAGGGAGAGCCTCATCTCGTTCCAGAGCCTCAGGTGGAACCACTACTGGAAGATGCATGTGCGGCCACTTCTCCACTAACCACCTAGTGTAGGTGTAGCTATTTAACACATTGGTACTATGGTAGCATAAAGTTGCATACTTCTAGTGTTTGCTCGCTGGACCGTCCCGCCACTTCGCGTAGTGATATGGCACGTGACCTCGTGACGCGCAGTATTGCGTAAGAGCGGGGATGCCTGGCCTGTCACGCTGATTCTTGGGCCGGGTTGAACACCGTTTCAGCTTTTGTGTAGAATGCTCTGTGCGGTGTACCGGGCCAGCCTTGAGTCCCAATAGACAGGTGAGTGCCGCTACAATGGCAGAGCGGTGGAGTGTTAGAGGTAACGCGAGGTTTCATTTGTTGGTGAAGTGTGGCAGTCCATGCCGCCGGGCGGTTCTTCCCTAAGAGGCACTGCAGGCGTAGTGTTTTGCGTTATCAGGGGTCAGGTGCATTATCCGGACCAAGGTGAATATCACAACAGCTTAGCCTTGGGCGCTCGCTACAACAACTTAGCCTTGGGTGCTCGCTACAACAACTTAGCCTTGGGCGCTCGCTACAACAACTTAGCCTTGGGCGCTCGCTACAACAACTTAGCCTTGGGTGCTCGCTACAGTTAGCGTTAGGGTTAGGGTTGGGGCTATGGTCCGGATAATGCACCTGATCCGTTATCAGAGCTACTAATAGAGCCCAAACTGTGCAATTGTGGATGTTGTCTTGCCAGAAGTTGGGCAGTCAGTCACAAGTCGACGTTTTATGGTGATGCTCGCGAGCTCAGTGATAGGACACTAGTACAGTGATTGTGAGAGGTGTGGTTCTTGTTTGACAGTACCAGTAGGTGTAGTGTGAGTGTCTGTGTGTGAGTGAAGCACCATGTTTATGGCATGTATTAGCTACATGGACCCTAGTGTGTGTGTGTGTGTGTGTGTGTGTGTGTGTGTGTGTGTGTGTGTGTGCGTACGTGTGTGTGTGTGTGTGTGTGCGTACGTGTGTGTGCGTGTGTGTGTGTATGTGTGTGATAGAGCCCGTATGCATGCTTGAACAAACGTACAATGTACGTATGTTCATTGCAGTGTTTCATTTTCACCAAATACGCACCTCTATGTGTTTGTGGGTGTGTTTGTTTGGCTAAATGTGTATTGTCTGTTGCATTTATCTTATTGCTACCGATTATTCCCCTATCCCTCTTTTGGAGTTGGTGTTGACTGTGTGAGTGCACGCGCGTGCATGTGTGTGTGTGTGTGTACGTGTGTGTTGCTGAATAACAGTAAGATAATGTGACATTGTATTGGAGTGATTGGATCAGTGATCCAAAAGATGTAATTGGTGTCAAAAGTAGTGGGTGCCTTTAGATCAATAAAGCAAACAAGATCGTGTCATTGAGTGCGAAGGACAACTTATACCAATTGGCATGTCTCTGATGTGGGGAGTTGATGGTTGGCTCCGATTTCACCGAAGCAATCCATGTAGTAAACAGTTTGTCATTCTGTGTGACTCCCATTGTCGCACTCTCACACAACTCATTGTGGGGTTATCACATTGTCACAATTGATTTACAGTCATTGGCCGTGGACCATGTGAGGGTTGCTGGGATGTTACGCTAAATGGATATGTGGCTAAGTGATAATTGCACCTATTCCTGTGAGACGGTTAGAGCACCTCTCGACTCACAAGGTCTACCTATTTGGATCTTCCAACAAGTGAATGGTCGCTCCAATTGTACCTTCACCTTTGCACCAGGAATCTCTCAAGGCTTGTCTTAGAAAATTCACTGTTGAGAGTTCATGAATGAGTAGTCATCACGATAGTGGTGGAGCCTGTGGCACCATCAATCACTGCGTGGGAGGCGCAGTCTGGTGATGGGAACTCACTCAAGTGTGCACCACTCACACATTGACACTATAAGGCATATTGAATAAGACTACTGGGCGATTGCGGGCAATCATGTGTATGGTTTCAACCACTGCCAAAGATAGGGAAGGAACAAGGAGAACTCAGGTGTGGGGTATTGATCAGTGTGGGTTGTGTCCGTGACAGCTCCTGACGGCCTCCCATTGATGGACTATTGTACCCACAACTCCCGTGGGCTGTGGTGACTGTGGTGCTGCTGAGCACGGTGGCTTCCAGCGCTGCAGGCCAAACGCATGTCGCAAACTGTGGTACATGGTCCTATTCTGAGATTGGCATACACAGGGGTGCATCCCATTCACGGCTTGACACATTCAACGCTTGAAGGAGTGTGTGTAGTGTAGTGTGTATCCATCTACAGAAGGGTGGGGTTCAAGCACTGCCTTTCTGGTACGTGAGCTGTCTATCTGACAGTGTTAACGCACCCCTGTAGTTGTACACTGTGCCATGGTGTCGAGCAGAGTCGCTGTTGAGGATGCTACGAGTTGCTGTTATATTACAGTATCCTGCATTGAAATCATTGCTGTGGTATGTGTACTATATTGTACTGATATTAATTAATTAATAGTCAGGTTTTGGAATTGGTGTTGACATTGCTGGTTTTAGGAATACAGACAACCAGGCTGGTGTCCCTTCAGATGTCATGAGATCACTGCCTAAAATGGCACCTTAGCAGTATAGTATAAAATATACATACCTTACACTAACTCACAATGGTGCCTTTATACATGTACACGTGTAGCCAGCGAATTTCATGACTTTTGAATGGTGATTGAAACACGGTGTGTGTTTGCGGTAGTTGTGTTGTATTATGTCACCCATTTCCCCCTTCCCTTTCCTTGTGATGGGGTGCACCCGTTGCAATTGTCCTCTGTACTGTACCCTAAGTAGGTATCATTGCTTTTCATTTCGCCTCACTTCAGACTATCAATGGACAGTATGGATACCACAGCCCCTTCCCCTCCACTGCCTCTTGCTGCTGCACTTGTCAGACAAAAGGTGTATGCGGATGAGCTGAATGGAGAGGCCACCCTCTTGGAGAGGAGAAAGGTATGCCTGCTTGGACTAAGCATATTGGTGCCTGCGGGAGGGGTTGTGTGAAAGATCTTTATGACAGAGACAAGGGTGTGGTGTGTGTTGGGCTGTTCCCCCAATGGACTGCCTCTCTGTTTCTTTTTCTGAATGGCACTTTATGGTGCTTTGTCTTGCTTTGGCAGTGAGTGCATCCCCCTTGGTTCATTTCATTTTATCCCATCCCTCCCCCAGAGGACAGTTTTGTCCCCATTACCTGAGAACAAGAGAACAAGGAGCATCACCACAAGTCCCGTCAGTGTGTCTATCAGCAGCCCTATCAGTATGGTGGACGAGGCAGAGTGAGTGGGGGGGGGGGGGAGGGAGGGGGCAAGTGGTGGCTGAAAACCAGCCTTTTAGTACAGGGATGTGAGCAATAGGCACATCTTGACTTAATACCCATACCTGTTATATGCAGGAGGGCTATTCAATGTACAGGGTACCACTGTGTGGTACTCATGTCCTAGGACTCTGTATCCCTTCTGTGTGCCATGCTTAACTGTTCGTGCATCCTCAGGTTTGACGTTGGGTCTCCCAGAGATGTCTCCCCCGATGTGGAGCAGTGGGTAGACCAGTACATGACATTCTCTTCAGAATGCAAGACAGCGGCTCTCTTCCACCTTACCCTGAGGTTTGTGCCTTCACTGGTGAAGCTTATGTGTGCATCACCTGGGTATTGATGGCTCTTGTGTGTGTGGGGGGGGGGGGGGGGGGGGAAGGACAGCGTGTGTGTGCCTCATCTCTGCACACCCTTCCGTACATCGGTCAACGATGCTCTTACGCATTCCTCTTCCACTGTGTTGTGCCTACTCACCTACAGATGTGACACAAAACACCTCACACAACTCAAAGACAACATAGAGTGAGTTGGGACACACACACACACAGTAGTTGCATGGTCCATTGCTACAGCACAGGAGGGAGTGACGTCAGTGGTGTCACTCTCTGCTCCCTCAGACGCCAGTTTAAGCGAGACTTCATCTCCATGTTGCCGAAAGAGGTGAGTGTAAAATGTTTGCTTGTTGAGGCAACACATACACAAAGTGCTACAAGCACTGACTGTGGGTGAAGCAACACAATCACTTTCTATTTTCATCTATAAAAGTACTTGTAAACTGCTGATAATCTTCTGTGACTTGTGAGTGCTCATTGGGAATTCTGTGTGGTGTGTAAATGAGAGAGGGTTACCCATGCCTGGGTGCATGATTCACAGCACTTAGCTGGAAGCCACAATCGTGTAGTCTGTACTGGTAGAGATAATGGGTGCTCTCCCTGCTGCTGAGCGTGCCGTCATGACCCCAGGGTGGGTTGAGCATGATTGTGTCATTTCTTGTAAGGTAGAAGCCTGTACCTCACCCCCACAGGAGACTGCACTGTCGCCAAATTGGGGTGATACGATCCATTACCTCAGCTAGATCATTAGTCAAGATGTGAGATCATGCATTCTTGTGTATTCTGGTACATGCAGTATATTCCTGCATGTGTGTAGGTGGCCCTGCACATTCTCAGTTATCTGGAGCCACGGGACATTGTGCGAGCCTCACAGACCAGCCGGCGATGGCACATGCTCTGTGAAGACAGCATGTAAGTTGTGAGTGTGTGTGTGTGTGTGAGAAGGGAGGGCCTGGATTGGAGGGAGAGGGGTGTTAGATGATAGAGAACCTCCCTACCTTGTCATATCTGTAGCCTATGGAAGGAGAAGTGTCAAGCGGAGGAAATTGAAGAAAGGAGCTTGAAAGCGTACAATGCCAACCCGTGGAAGCATGTGAGCAAGAGCGCTGTCATTTCTTGTAATAGCACTGAGTGTTTCACTTTTAAACTCTCGACGTCCCCCCCAGCTGTATCTGACTAAGCGAAGGATAGAGTTCAACTGGAGAGAGGGCAAACTAAGACCTGAGAAGGTGCTGCGAGGACACGATGAACATGTTGTGAGTCCACTGTGCATGCAGCAGCTAGAAGTGGGGCATCATGCACATGTGGTGTGTCACATTTGTCACTGACTCCTTGTCACTCATGTCACAGGTGACGTGTTTGAAATTCCATGGCAACCGGATTGTCAGTGGATCTGATGACAGTACCCTCAAAGTGTGGCATGCCACGACAGGCAAGGTCAGTGAAGCCCACATGGCGGTGTCGGGGCGTTGGGGGAAGTGCGGTGAGCTCAGTATCTGAGCTCACTGGGCTCTGTGTGTAGATGTGACAAGTGCCTGTTACAGTCCCTTTGTGATGTGTGTGTAGTGTTATGTACACTGCCCACATTCCAGTGTCATGTGTGTCAGTTTCACTTCCCCTCCTTCCTTCCTCTGCCTATCCTTACACAGTGCCTACAAACTCTAGTGGGGCACACTGGTGGAGTGTGGTGCTCTGAGTTTGATGGGAAGTCCATTGTAAGCGGCTCCACCGACCGGACACTCAGGGTGAGCAGTGCTCAGCACACACTGCGCTGATACTGGGTCAATGTGAGGCAGACTCACACTGCCTAGCACAGTGCTTGGACTGCTGCTGCCAGGAGTGCCCTTGTTCCGCCTGACCTTCTGTAGGTGTGGAATGCGGACACAGGACAGTGTATGCATGTGCTCCAAGGCCACACCTCTACTGTTCGCTGCATGGCAATGCATGGAAACAAAGGTAAGTGCGGGGGTTGGTGGAGAGGTACAATCACCTATTGCTGCACATGCAGGACACGCTCAGCTGTACAGGACTGAGGCAGTGATTCCCTGGGTTGCTTTTTGAGGGTGCAGAACCCTACTTGCTCTCTTAAGGTGGCGGGTGCACTTTTTGTGAGAAACATGGAGACTTTGTTACCCGCATAACTTTTGCAGTGTATCTACTAGCTACTTACCTTCTACACTGTTTCTACTATACCTGAAGTAGAAGTTGCAGGAAGGCTGCCTCTTTGGCTAGTTGAGGTAGCTGATAAGGACAGTTTTGCTGACGATCACTTAAACCATGTTTACTACGTCTGTTTCCTAGCAATTTGGGTCTACAACCTTGCGTTTTCGCATATAGACGTTTCTTGATAGAGTACATGATCGTACGTGGGGGATTTTTCATTTTCGACCAGGAAGTGCAAAAACCATTTTTTCTGCCTCACAAATTTGTGCAGAATTTGCGCATTGTGGCCACTACACCAATAATATCCACAAATCCTCACGTACATGCATGGACTACGTGGTAATAATGTGTGCTATAAAGTTTCAGAAGTCTAACTTGAAAGATGATTGAATAAAGCGTAATAAATGAAGTTTTATTATTGCAATCGTAACAGGGATATTGCGCAATCACCGGAAATGCTTGCGATGGAGTGGCCCTGACTCTTCCTCACTTTTCCTTCGCCAATTGGGCACACTTGGCAGAAGAATCGTTTCTATGCTTAGTTGGAACGTTGTAATCTTGGCGCTGGCACGAACGGCGAATTCTAGGCTGCGTACGTAGTTAACCTTGTCGACGGCCATACTTCCTGCTGCGCTATGAATACAATTATGACTTCATGAATAAATAATAAGATAATTAGGTGCACCCGCCACCTTAAGAGCCCTCCTTAGGCTTTTAAATATAGTAGTGCACTCTCTTGAAAGGCATCACCAGTCAGGTGGTGTGGGCAATAGTATTCATATACACAGCATACTGTGTTGCGGGGCTCTCCCTGTATTCAGCTACTGCACTAGGTGCAGGAAGTTGAAGTATTTTCCGGGGAGAACACTCCACTAAGGGTGTCCGTTCTAGCTTTCTCTGCTTGCTTGCTCACTGTGTGTAGTTGTAAGTGGGTCAAGGGATGCAAGTCTGCACATCTGGAACCTCGACACTGGACAGTGCTCTGGTGTTCTTTCTGGACATGTGGCAGCCGTCAGGTGGTGAGTGTGTGTGTGTATGCCTTACTCACAGTGATGTGTGTGTGTGTGTGTGTGTGTGTGTGTGTGTGTGTGTGTGTGTGTGTGTGTGTGTGTGTGTGTGTGTGTGTGTGTGTGTGTGTGTGTGTGTGTGTGTGTGTGTGTGTGTGTGTGTGTGTGTGTGTGTGTGTGTGTGTGTCTGCATTACCTGGTTTGGACTTCTTTTCTCCAGTGTGCAATTTGATGGAAGGAGAGTGGTGAGTGGAGCGTACGACTACCTAGTGAAGGTGTGGGACCCCAAGACACTGGCCTGCCTGCACACGCTACAAGGACATACCAACAGAGTGTATTCACTGCAGGTGTGTGAGGAGGGGGAGGGGAGTGTATGGGGGAGGAAGAGAGTGTGAGGAGGGAGGGGGGAGAGTGTGAGGGGGATGGGGAGGGAGTGTGAGTGGGGAGGGAAGGGGAGGGGGAAAGTATGTGAGGGGAGAGTGTGTGGGAGGGAGGGGTGTGTGTCCTTTGTATGTACATCTGTATGAAGTGATGTACAGTATGTAGTAAAAACACACTTACTCATTACTTAGTTTTGACATTAGTCTGCTGTGTGTGTGAGTGTGTGTGTGTGTGTGTGTGTGAGTGTGTGTGTGTGTGTGTGTGTGTGTGCGTGTGTGTGTGTGTGTGTGTGTGTGTGTGTGTGTGCGTGCGTGTGTGTGTGATGCATTGTACCCTTCTTGTGTAGTTCGATGGCAGGCATATTGTCAGTGGGTCCCTGGACACGTACATTAGGGTTTGGGATGCAGAAACAGGGCAGTGTGTCCACACGTTATCAGGTAAGCCTTCTTGATCGGTGCAATGAGCACTGTGAAGTAATCCAGTACTAACACTCTCTGTGTGCATTGCGCGACATGCACTGTTGCATATGGGAGGTGCGTATGTTCTCCACTGTCCTTTGATGTTCAGGGCACAGATCGCTCACAAGTGGAATGGAATTAAGAAAGAATGTTTTGGTGTCTGGGAATGCAGATTCTACTGTGCGGGTGAGTGATGGGTGGGGAGGGTGAGTGATGGGATGGATAGAAACTGAAGGCAGAGCAATAGAAGTTGTTCAATTGTCCCTCCACAATGTTGGCCAGTGATGCTGCAATGTACACATCTCTAGCCTCAGTGTTCTGAAGAAATAGTAACACTTACGATATATGGAGTGTTTGTGCAGTGAGGGAACATACATAGTGTAAGACTATGCCTTTATGCATACATTGTGAACAGGTGACTCTGAGCATAGGACAAGAAGACGACAGTCTTAGCACCAAACAAGGGCCCTGCAGTGTATACTTGCTCTGTCCTGTGCACAGAGTGCCCTATTTGCAGTGTTTGCCTGCCAGTGTGTGTGTGTGTGTGTGTGTGTGTGTGTGTGTGTGTGTGTGTGTGTGTGTGTGTGTGTGTGTGTGTGTGTGTGTGTGTGTGTGTGTGTGTGTGCGTGTGTTGCATGTGTGTGTACATTAATGATTAGATGATCTGTGTTGTCTGTGCTGGCCTGTCTGTTCGCAGGTATGGAATATTCTGTCTGGTCAGTGTCTGCACAAGCTGGAAGGGCCCCACTGTCATGAGAGCGCTGTCACCAGTCTGCAGTTCACAGACCGTTTCATAGTGACCAGCAGTGACGATGGAACGGTGAAGTTATGGGACCTACAAACGGGAAAGTTCCTTCGAAATCTAGTGGAGCTACCGTCAGGTGGCAATGGTGAGTGTATAGACCACATAACTCTGCACTGGTCCCTCAGTCTGTTATTAGGACACCAATGTTGGTGTACGTAGCTTACTGGTAAGTGTGCGTAGTATCCAGCGCTGTCGTTGTGAACTGTTCAGTCAGTCCTCGTCGGATGGCCTCCCTACGAAGTAGGATTAAGGGCAGGCGGCAAAGGAGTGGAACAAGAAGGCTTACGGGTGCCCGAGAGTTCTTCTTCAATTGCACTTCCTGCATTATCATTGGTTGCCAATGACGAAGATATTGTCAAGAGGACAGAGGGGAGGTGATTTTGATTGGATTAGAGAACGGTCTTGGATCTACGTATGAAACTTAAATGCCACCCAATTGGAGTCTGCAAGGATTTAGACCACTCAGCACTCGGGCGCTTTTTGCCTTCCAGCTTCGAGCTGTAAACCCTGCAGGCACCTCTTGGGTGGTATACTTACAAGCGTTGTTGGGTCGGTTGACTAATCTTCATCAGGTCCTTCTGCATAGTGCTATGTTTGGGTCACATGAATGGTGTCTTGAGACTATGTAGTGTGTTCATGTGTAACACTATGCATGCTGGCTTTTTTTTTTTTGCTTTTTTCACATTTCTACTATTGTTGTGTAGGTGGTGTTGTGTGGCGTGTAAAGTGCACAGACAAGAAACTGGTCTGTGCTGTTGGCAGTCGGAATGGTGTGGAGGACACGAAACTGCTGGTTTTGGACTTTGATGTGCCGAGTTGATACTGTTTGTGTGTTGTGTACACACACACCAGCAAATATATACTGTTATGCCTTCGTACTTGAAATTTATGACTTTTTCTGTATTGTTGTCAGTATGCATTTTGTTTACCTGTTGTCTGTTTCACTGAAGTGTATTATCCATTGAACAAGAACAACAAATTTATGTATAGTTTCAATTTTCTTGGAGCTATAATTATGTCGTTATGACATTGTGTATGTGTATTTCACTCAGTCATGTCATGTCACGTGATACTACCCGTATATATAGCTGTGTGGGCCATGGCTATATATAGATGGGTGTACGCGCGTGGGAAAGGACACACGCATATACCCGTCAGCAAGCTTGTGGAAATGCTCAAGATCAAGGCGGCGCTTGGACAGAATGCTCTGTTTCTGTTCCTCTGTTTTCTTTGCATTGCCCCTTCTGTGAACGGGACGGGCGCCGGTGAGTAGTTTGGTGTCGGCTGTACTTGGCAGTTGCGCAGCTGAATGTTGCAGCAAGCTGCTTTGTGCGCTACGTACTGGGAGAGGCTACACTCCTCTTTAGTCGCGTAACTAGTCTCGTAACTAGTCTCTGCCCGTAACCCTTTCTCCGGGAAGGGACTGTGTGCGTGACTGGCCTTACCTTAAGCTTAGGATTAAGGCCAAGTCAGATAGCTACCCCTTACGCAACTCGTAACTTGCAGAGTGCCTTGAGGGATTTGGCTCACTGAGTGGCAGTAGAGAGGAGATTGGAGAGGGTCAGTTCATCATCCCATCATTGACCTTCACATGTGATGGAAACATCACTCAATTGATGTTTGTTGCGAGGGGGAATGGAAATGCACAGCTGAAGTTTCAGGCATGGAGACCCCTCACACGCTCAAATGGCGAGGCCAGTGCCTTCTCACGTGCTGCTACTGTGGATGTTCAGTGGACTTTTGGAGCTCCTACAACCACTGTATCCAAAGCATTGACACCACCACTCCCTGTTTCAGCCAGTTATGTGTTAGGAGTTCATGTGAGTAACACCAACAGAGTCACATTATTAGCTTCTGAGCTCAACGGTGGGTTCACTATGTATTCGGATGGAGACACTGGGAATATTCTGAGAACAAGTAATTTAGCTACTTCGACAACCCTCTCAGTGTTTGTGAGTGTCAGCTTTGGTGAGTTGTTTGTCACTATACTGACTCTTCATCCAGGACACCAGTGTGCCATGGCTGCTGACCTGTAGCTCAGCTACAGTGTTAACAAGCTAGTCTTATTCTCTGATGACTTTTGTTGACTGGTTTCTCCACGTCTGCAGAAACACCAACACTGGTTGCATCTACCATGGTTTCTTCATCACCTGTGATGGAGATGTCTTTATCACCACCTGTGGCTGAAATGTCTTTACTATCATCTATGACAGAGATATCTTCATCATCACCTGTGTCTGAGATGTCTTCATCATCATCTACAACAGAGATGTCTTCATCATTGCCTCCAACAGATATGTCATCATCATCATCATCTCCTGCAGAGATGGATTCATCACCATCTACTGCAACTCCGTCCAAAGGCTCCAACTCGGCTTCACGTCAGTCTAATTTGAGAAAGCAAGGAAATGCTTCTTTCTTGTTGAATATTCACATATGGCATGTCCCCTATCTTTCTTCGTTTCAATTTCGCTTCCCTTTCTTCATCCACAGGTACTGGAGACTCTGCTGCTTCCCAAGCTGGAGGCAGTGTCTTCCCTCCTGGAGGTGTTGCTGGGATTGTGTTGGCCGTTTGTCTGCTTCTCGTTGCCGTGGTGATGGGAATGATCTGCTTTGGGGTATTTTTCAGCAGATGTTTCAATAAGTGCAAACTGGACCACAATGGCTACACCAGTGCTTCGTTTAGTAAAGAATCTGGTGCGGTTTGCAACATGAGCACATGTCAACTAACTACTACACTTCACTGTACACTACAGTGCGTGTACTGTAGTGGTGTTTAGTGTGTGTCTGTGAGTACAGTGATACCTCTGTGTTCAGTACATGCACCGTTGGGACAGGCCCAAGTGTCTGATCAGAGTAGTGTCCTCACTTATACACATCTCTATGTGTAGAAGGCAGTAGGCACTGTCCTCATTAAAGAGGTGTCCTTATTTCATAAGTAGCTGTGTACCCATCTCTGTGTAGCTGGGACAGTAGGCACTGTCCTCGTTAGAGAAGTGTCTTGAAATAAGAGTGTCCCTCACAAAGGATTTCACTCCATTCACAGTTATGTATGTACCTACTTCATTTGTTGTCTTTTCAAGGTGAGGTGATGCTACTGAGGGCCTCCCCTACGGCCAGCTCAGTGACAGAGCTTCTTCCCTACGAGGAGGTTAAAGAATCCAACTGGTCAACAGGAGCACCTGGTTTTCCTCTGTCATCGTCTTACGAGCCTGTTGTCACCCACCAGGACAGGTTGGGGAATGAATGGTTTGTTAATCCGCATGGTGACAATGGGCCAAGCCACCTTTATGAGAGTGTGACCAGTCACAGTGAGTCGTCACGGTCACTGCCCGTCTATAGCTACGTCCCCACTTTGGTAAGCATGCATGCTGGGTCCAGCAGTGCACTGAGAAGGGTGCAGCTGCTAAAGCATTTCCAAAGTGATCCTTTGTGGTCTCTTCTGTAGAATGCCAGGTTGAGGCAGGGGGTTGTCACAGAGCTCTCACAGGTTGAGCAGGACAACATTTATACAGAATTGGAATCTGTTGTAAGTCTTTCTATCAGCAAATGTGAAGGTGCTAAATGTAGGAAGTGTTGTAAGCGTGCTCCTTGGTGATGTCTGCTTTGTTTGTTTTACTGTGAACAGTTTGTTTAGTTTTCTGAGGTGATGTGTCACTTTCTGTCCTATCCATGCATGAGGTATATAGTCTCATGTAGCTCAGACCCTTTCCCTCTGTTGCACTATTGCACAGTCGATGACATCAGAATATAATTGGAGGGAAGAAGTGGTCTGCGCTATATGAGACTACCCACGTGGTGACACCATTATTGTGCTCCATTCTTCCTTGCAGTATGAAGGGGTTGCACGCATGGAGCAAGCAGAACAGCCGTTTAGTCTACCTCCTGAGAGACTGGGACCATTGTATGACTACCTAGCTGACAAGAAGTGCATTGAGATTCCATGGAGTGCCATTGGGTCAGCACTGCATGTGTGTGTGTGTGTGTGTGTGTGTGTGTGTGTGTGTGTGTGTGTGTGTGTGTGTGTGTGTGTGTGTGTGTGTGTGTGTGTGTGTGTGTGTGTGTTTGGTGTGTGTGTTTTTGGTGTGTGTGCATGCATGCATGCATCTGTGCGTTCGTGCATGCTTGTGCATCCAATGTACGTACTCCTTTAAACTGTGTAGGAGGGAAGAAGCCTTGGGTGCTGGTGAGTTTGGCGAGGTCTTTAAAGGAGTGCTGGAGACACCGTATGGCCCTCAAGATGTGGCTGTGAAGATGTTAAAGGACGGGTCTAATGAAGAGCAGAAAGCCAAGTTCCTTCAAGAAGGGGCTGTCATGGCTCAGTTCAGACATCCACACATTGTGAGACTGCTGGGAGCTGTTACCATTAATGATCCTGTGAGTGTGTAGTTGAATACACTATGTAGTCATTTGTCCATGGTCAGTGGCTGTTAAATGAACTCTACCATATCACCCTTTAAGTGTGCGTTGGTGCTGGAGCTCTTGCCAAAGGGGGACCTCCGTAAGTATCTCCTTGCTCAACGACCAGAGTGAGTCAAACACACAGAGTTGTGTTCATTTAACTGTTGGTTTGTTCTTGGTACATTGGTGGAGAACCACTACTCTGATGTCACTGCAGACCCGGACACCTCCCGGATGACACATTGCCTGTAAAACTTCTATCGCTTTGTTGTGAGGTTGCCGATGGATTAAAGTACCTCTCAAACAAAGGCTTCATCCATTGTGACCTAGCAGCGAGGAACATCCTACTGGACAAGAGCCTAAAGTGCAAGGTACACCTTGTGGTGTATATGTATATGTGTGAACATGAGATGTGTCGTGAATGGATTAGGAGCTGTCTTGTCCCCTGGCTCCCTGTGTGTGGCTGTAGATTGCTGACTTCGGAATGTCCAAGAATGTGGAGAGTGACTACTACATGTCAACTGGTGGGAAAGTCCCCATCAGGTGGACAGCTCCTGAGGTGGGTGTCACTGTCAACACTGCACACACCCTGCACTGATTCACCTCTGGTACAAGTGTGACCTCTGTAACTTATCATTCCGTTCCCCAATTGATAGTGTCTTTTTTACAAGAAGTACTGCGCTGGCAGTGACGTGTGGAGCTTTGGCATGCTGCTGTTCGAGATATGGTCTTTGGGACACCAGCCATTTCCAAACTTGACTCCACTGCAGGTGTGTTGCGTTGTGGTGGCTGAACATCTCAGATGTGTTAGAGGCAGCAAGTGCATAGTCTCGCGCGCCAGCCCCTATTTCCCCTATTGTGCAATCGCGGAGAAATAGGGTCTGGTGACTTTCGCCAGGTACTCGTTGCCATGCCAAAATCTTGGCAGAGCCAATCAGATTGTGCAGTGACCAATTAGGACATTACGTCCTACCTGCAATCGAGGATTGATTAGAATAGTCTCGCGTGCCCAACTATGCTGTATTGAAGGATCTATGGTTGTTGTGATGGAGCTGAAGACGGTGCTTGCGAAGGTAGCCAGTCAGATGGGCTACATGGAGCTTCGACCGAAGCAGGAAGAGGTACTTCGTATGCGGGAGTGATGTTTTTATAAGTCTCCCCACAGGGACAGGCAAGTCCGTTTGTTACAGCCTACTGCCAGGGGTGTTTGACGAGGTGCGTTGCCTGCCAAACTTATTCGGCGCAATTGTGGTGAGCCCTCTCGTAGCGCTAATGAGAGATCAGGTGAGGTCCAAGACGAAAAGGAACGTCCACGCGGTTTACGTTGGAGACGCTGGCGACAGCTCACCAGATCTGTGCCATCTTGTGCTCTTCAGCGTTGGCCTCGTTCCCGGGCTGTCTGCGTTAATTAGTGCGTGGGAGGAAAGGACGGCCTGGGCACCACTGTTCCCATGCCCCCCCCCCCCCCCCAAACCGGGGGGGGGGGGGGCGGAAAACATTGTATATGTTTCCGTAAGTCTATGTGAAGAAGAGTAGGTTCACCATGAAAAGGCCAACAGGGAAACGCTGAGAACAGTCAGAACTGGTCCAACTTGTGTAGAAAATTACCGACATTAGTCAGTTCACTCAGATCCTTCGATATGCGGTGCAGTGATTTTCAATCACTGTGCACCGGACTGCCGGGAGGATAGCAGTCTCGCTAACGTCGTCTGAATCTAATACAGTTCGCGGTAAGGCTGTGCGCCGACTATTGCATACATGCGAGGCTGTCTGACTCTCGGTCACATTCCAAAATAGTATTTCTCTGCTATTGTAAGCTGAGCCATTTTGTCCCAGCCTGCTGGCTGCTATGTACAAGAATGCAAATGAATATCCGCGGCGAGGAAGCTCCCAGAAGCCGCGCTCTTTGCAAAAGCCGTGCCCTATGTCTTCTTTAAGGCAAGATAGGCAAATTACTAAAACTGAAGCTTTTACAAGCTAATGCTTTGCTGCAAGATCTTCGCACATGCGCAACAGTGGTTCCCAGACTGTCCTTTCCGCCCCCACGCTAATTAACTTGGACGGCCTGGGAACAAGTCTACTTCAGCGTACACTGACAGCGAAAAAACATCCATTTTGACTAAGTCGACTGCACAAAACACAACTACACACCATCCCTTCTTCGAAACACATAGGTGAGACATGGTATGCACTATGACGTCACGCGATAATTGCATTCCAACGTGCCACGAGTACATGGCGAAAATCACCAGACGTTCCTTCCCCACAGGAACGGCTGGCACACGAGACTAGCGAGTGCACTGCATGTAATGTTCAATGGTTGAAGTAGTGGAGTCAAAGCATCATTTTATTTGGATTGAGTTTACAATATTTATTGTATTACTGGCAGTTGTAACTTTTGTTGAAATGACAGAATTGATCCATGTTGTCTGTTTGCATGTGTTCGTTGTGAAGGTGGTGACGAAGCTGCAAGACAGCAAGACCTATGTTCAGCCTCCCCCTCCTGGCTGCCCCAGGGACATCTACCAGCTCATGGTTTACTGCTGGTAAGAGAGAGCAAGTGTGTGTGGTGTAGAAGGGATAGAATGGACTGATGGAACTTCTTGGTGAATGAGTCGTCTAATGGCCCGGGAGGCTGCTGTTAATACAAGTTGAGACCAGGTGTCACTGTCTTAGCTAG
Source organism: Ianthella basta (assembly GCA_964019415.1). Classification (NCBI taxonomy): domain Eukaryota; kingdom Metazoa; phylum Porifera; class Demospongiae; order Verongiida; family Ianthellidae; genus Ianthella; species Ianthella basta. Next base: position 6,645,687 of record OZ025882.1, read on the forward strand.
AGGAGTTTCTTGGGCTTAGGATGTAGCAGTGGAGGGATACCTGATTACAGAGCCAAATGCCTTTCTCTTAGCAGTTAGCCGATGAAGGCCTTTACGGTTAAACCACCCTGTACCAATTTCTCTACCTCTGCATCACCTGCTTGAACACTTGCATTGTTTTTCTATTTCTAATGTACATAACAACGACTCCCTCAACGTTTTCTGGGGCAAGGAAACTACAGAAAACATTAAAATATTCCTAGTTAGTGGAATCTGATTATTCCACTTCTTCTTGTGAGATGGCTAACAGCAACAAGCTCTGATTATCACAGAGTAACATGGCTACCTTTTCTCCCAACTGTTCTGTGCAGGAACCGTGACCACCATCAACGCCCTAGTGCAACCAATGTTGGTGATGTCCTCTCCACTCTTAGTGAGCCCCTCCTGAGTGTCCCTGAGGACGAGGTGCGGGGCTTGTCGGACAGCACCAGAGCCAGGCAGCTAGGGGCACCCTTGGAGTATGGAGTGCGACTGTACACCGACCTACAGCAGTATTACAATACTAATTGAACCCTGCAGGACAGCTTGTATCTTATATGGTTTATTGCTCTGTGTGTAGACACACATGGCTGGACCATGGACCCTTATTACATAGATTAGGGTGTTTTTAGGCCCACTGTACATAAGTTGTACATATGTCAGCTGAGTGTGCCTGAATGAACAATGCACTTAAAAGTGTGGCCGAGCTACTTTATTATTGGAGTTATACGTTATTCATGTATCCATAATCAGTGTAATGAGCACTGCGAAAGAATCCAGTACTAGCACTCTCTGTGTGCATCGTGCAACATGCACTGTTGCATATGGGAGGTGCGTATGTTCTCCACTGTCCTTTGATGTTCAGGGCACAGATAGCTTACAAGTGGAATGGAAATAAGAAAGAATGTTTTGATGTCTGAGAATGCAGATTCTACTGTGCGGGTGAGTGATGGGAGGGGAGGGTGAGTGAATGGAGGGGACATAGTGCTATATTTGGGTCACATGAATGGTGTCTTGAGACTATAATTTAGTGTGTTCATGAATAACACTTTACGTGCTGGCTTTTTTTGTTTTTTATAAAATTTCTTCTACTTTAATGTAGGTGGTGTTGTGTGGTGTGTAAAGTGCACAGACAAGAAACTAGTCTGCACTGTTGGCAGTCGGAATGGTGTGGAGGACACGAAACTGCTGGTTTTGAACTTTGTTGTGCCGAGTTGATGCTGTTTGTGTGTTGTGTATATACACACACACCAACAAATATACACAGTATGCCTTCGTACTCAAAATGTATGACTTTTTCCGTATTGTTGTCAGTATTCATATTGTTTTTCTGTTGTCTGTTTCATTGAAGTGTATTATCCATTGAACAAGAACAACACATTTTTGTATAGTTTCAGTTTTTCTTGGAGCTATGTCGTTACATAGACGCAGGAGGGGGCGCGTATTTCACACAGTCACGTGGCATAGTTCGACATAATATAGCTGTGCGTGGGCCATAGGAGGGTGTGGTGTACGCGTGGGAGGGGACACACGCACACCCGTCAAGCAAGCTTGTGGAAATGCTCAAGCTCAAGGCGGCGCTTGGACAGAATGCTCTGCTCCTGTCTCTCTGTTTTCTTTGCATTGCGCCTTCTGTGAACGGGACGGGCGCCGGTGAGTGGTTTGGTGTCGGCTGTGCTTGGCAGTGCGAGGCAGGGTTTCGCAGCAAGCTGCTTTGTGCGTTCTTGTCACACACTGCTTACGCGAAGCCAAGGGCTGGGCTAACTCGTCTTTACTGAGAACTAGCTATTATATAACACGAGACAATACAGCAGTAGAGTTCCACGTTGGATAGTAACTGCAGGGGCGGAGGAACATGACCCGGTGTTGGGGGGGTATTAGGTGGCAGAGCCAGTCAGGCCTATAGTCACTGTTCTCTAGATCCATATTGGGGGGGTGGGCTTCAGCACCTCAGCAGGTCCAATGAGGTGGTGGTGGCTTGATTGCAATCCCTTCAGGCTTGAGGCACATCAGTGCCGAACGAATGAGAAAAACCTGATGCTGCATCTCATCTCGTTTTAAGTGTAGTCTCATAACTAGTCTCTATTCGCAGCTTTTCCTCGGCAAAGGGCTGTGTGCGAGACTGGACTTATAAAGGTTGGATAGTCTGGTCTTAACTATGTATACGTAAATGGGAGTATAGTGATTTCACCCCAGCCACACCGCCTCGTAGCTACCCATTGCACACCTTGTAGCCAGGCTATCCTGAGCTCCTCCTTCCATTTGTGCAGATTGCTTTGAGGGATTTGCCTCACTGGGCAGGAACGATGACAGGGTTGAAATAGGCGAAGGCCAGTTCATTATGCCATCCATGCGCTTCACTTGTGATGGAAACATCACTGAGGTCACGTTTGTTGCAAGAGGGCCTGTAGGAGATGCAACGCTACAGTTCCAGGCTTGGAAGCCGCTTACACGCTCAAATGGCAGGACCAGTGCCTATTCTCTTGCTACCTCTGTGGATGTCTCATGGAGTTTCACCACCAACTCTCGTACCACCATCACTAACATATTGCCAGTGCAACTCCCTGTTTCAGCAAGTCATGTACTTGGGGTTTATGTGGAGAACACTGGCACTGCTACACTGTCTGCATATGAGTTGGACGATGGGAGGTTCACTATGTATTCCATTGGAGGCACAGCTGATAGTTTGCATACGTCTGATTTGGCCACATCAACAGATCGTTCGGTGTATCTGAGTGTCGCCTTTGGTGAGTGGTGCATTAGCTTTGCTGTGAGTGCGTTACCACCCAGTTTCAGGCTGACTGTGATTGTAGAATAGCCTGATTTATTAAAAAGCAAGAGATCCTGTGCGGATATGTGTGGTTGGTTGGTATTACTCATTGCTGCAGAAATCTCACCCACCGAGATAGCTCCTATGATGACATCATCACCACCCTCTGCTTCAGAGATGGCTCCTTCATCATCATCTAGTGCAGAGACGGCTCCATCATCAACATCTAGTGCAGAGATGGCTCTATCATCATCATCTAGTGCAGAGATAGCTCCATCATCATCATCTAGTGCAGAGATGGCTCCATTATCATCATCTAGTGCAGAGATGGCTCCATCATCATTATCTAGTGCAGAGATGGCTCCATCATCAACATCTAGTGCAGAGACAGCTCCATCATCAACATCTAGTGCAGAGACGGCTCCATCATCAAGATCTAGTGCAGAGATGGCTCCATCATCATCATCTAGTGCAGAGATGGCTCCATCATCAAGATCTGGTGTAGAGATGGCTCCATCATCATCATCTAGTGCTGAGACAGCTCCACCATCAACATCTAGTGCAGAGATGGTTCCATCATCATCTACTTCAACTGAGTCTTACTCCACAACTTCTCCTACTGATGGCTCCATCTCTGCAGGTGAGCCTATTTTGAGCAAAGAAAGGAGTATCTTTCTCCTTCTGTGCACGCACATGTGGCATGTCATCTTTCTTCATCCACAGGTACTGGAGACTCTGCTGCTTCCCAAGCTGGAGGCAGTGTCTTCCCTCCTGGAGGTGTTGCTGGGATTGTGTTAGCCGTTTGTCTGCTAATGGTTGCCATGGTGATGGGAATGATCTGCTTTGGGGTATTATTCAGCAGACGTTCCAATAAGCGCAAACTGGACCACAATGGCTACACCAGTGCTTCGTTTAGTAAAGAATCTGGTGCGGTTTGCAACATGAGCACATGTCAACTAACTACTACACTTCACTGTACACTACAGTGTGTGTACCGTACTGGTGTTTAGTGTGTGTCTATGAGTACAGTGATACCTCTGTGTTCAGTACGTGCACCGTTGGGACTGGCCCAAGTGTCTGATCAGAGTAGTGTCATTTCTTGTACCCATCTCTGTGTAGCTGGGACAGTAAGCACTGTCCTCATTAGAGAAGTGTCTTGAAATAAGGGTACACTTCATAAGGGGTTTCACTCATCGTCTATTCACAGTTATTTCAATTGTTGATTGTCCTTTCAAGGAGACGTGTCGCTACTGAGGGCTTCCTCTACGGCCAGCTCGGTGGCAGAGTTTCTTCCCTATGAGGAGGTTACAGAATCCAGCTGGTCAACAGGAACACCTGGTTTTCATGAGTTATCGGCTTACGAGCCTATTGTCGCCCACCAGGACAGGTTGGGGAATGAGTGGTTTGTTAATCCGCATGCCCATGATGGGCCAAGCCATCTTTATGAGAGTGTGACCAGTCACATTGAGTCGTCACTGTCACTGCCTGTCTATTGCTACGTCCCCACTGTGGTAAGCATGCATGCTGGGTCCAGCAGTGCACACTGAGAAGGATGCAGCTGCCAAAGCATTTCCAAAGTGATCCTTTGTGGTCTCTTCTGTAGAATGCCAGGTTGAGGCAGGGGATTGTCACAGAGCTCTCACAGGTTGAGCAGGACAACATTTATACAGAACTGGAATCTGTTGTAAGTCTTTCTAGCAACAAACATTAAGGTGCTAAATGTAGGAAGTGTTGTAAGTGTGCTCCTTGGTGATGTCTGCTTTGTTTGTTTTACTGTGAACAGTTTGTTTAGTTTTCTGAGGTGATGTGTCACTTTCTGTCCTATCCATGCATGAGGTATGTATAATATAGTCTCAGGCCCCATTTACATTAGAACGTTTTCATTCATATACGGAGTGATTGCTGCGGATAGCGTTCCGTATTCGTACTGTTTACATTGATACGACAGAGATTAATCACTGGGAATATTACACCAACCAGCCTCCTACACCAATGGTGTCTCAGGAGGCTGGGGGGCATCACGCCCTATTAATGGCAACCAGTGATCACAGCCTTCCCCCGCTAGTCATCCTACAAAGATGGTAGAGCCACAGACAGCTGTTTCACCCTAGTTGGGGCTCATCAGTGTGGCGTACTGAAGGATGGTAGGATGACTAGCTACTCTTGTGTCCACCACTAGTGAAACACTTGTGGTTTTGACAAGAGCGAATACTAATGGGGGAAGGCTGCAAGTCATTTACAAAAGCGTGACTTGGCGCAAGGTTGTTAAGAGGACAGTTTGTAGCAGTTGGTCCACTGCTGAGGTTTGATTGACAGAGATTAATCACTGGGAATATTACACCAACCACCAACTAGCGGGGGAAGGCTGTGATCACTGGTTGCCATTAATAGGGCGTGATGCCCCCCAGCCTCCTGAGACACCATTGGTGTAGGAGGCTGGTTGGTGTAATATTCCCAGTGATTAATCTCTGTCAATCAAACCTCAGCAGTGGACCAACTGCTACAAACTGTCCTCTTAACAACCTTGTGCCAAGTCACGCTTTTGTAAATGACTTGCAGCCTTCCCCCATTAGTATTCGCTCTTGTCGAAACCACAAGTGTTTCACTAGTGGTGGACACAAGAGTAGCTAGTCATCCTACCATCCTTCAGTACGCCACACTAATGAGCCCCAACTAGGGCGAAACAGCTGTCTGTGGCTCTACCATCTTTGTAGGATGACTAGCGGGGGAAGGCTGTGATCACTGGTTGCCATCAATAGGGCGTGATGCCCCCCAGCCTCCTGAGACACCATTGGTGTAGGAGGCTGGTTGGTGTAATATTCCCAGTGATTAATCTCTGTCAATCAAACCTCAGCAGTGGACCAACTGCTACAAACTGTCCCCTTACATTGATACGAATTCGCCGGAATACGAGGAGGTGAAAGGGGCGAAAAACACTAAAACGTTGGAAGTAAGGCCTAAGACCACTGAAAAGGTCTTTCTCCTTTCCGTTAACGACATTCTGGTACGCCTCGATGACAACCGAAGCCGAAAAGAACCGTTTTCACCCGTTTACACACGTACGATACGATACCGTTTTTGAACGGCTCCACTTAGGTCTCCGTTTTTGAAAACCTCCGTTTACCATATCGTTTTCGTCGTTTGCATGTAAACAAAAGGTGCAAACGAAGCGGAATTGCTACGGATACGGGCGAAAACGTTTTAATGTAAACGGGGCCTCAGACCCTTTCCCTCTGTTGTACTATTGCACAGTCGATGACATCAGAATATAATCGGAGGGAAGAAGTGGTCTGCACTATGTGAGACTATCCACGTGGTGACACCATTATTGTGCTCCATTCTCCCTTGCAGTATGAAGGGGTTGCACGCATGGAGCTAGCAGAACAGCCCTTTAGTCTACCTCCTGAGAGACTGGGACCATTGTATGACTACCTAGCTGAAAAGAAGTGCATTGAGATTCCATGGAGTGCCATTGGGTCAGCACTGCATGTGTGTGTGTGTGTGTGTGTGTGTGTGTGTGTGTGTGTGTGTGTGTGTGTGTGTGTGTGTGTGTGTGTGTGTGTGTGCGTGTGCATCCAATATACTCCCTTAAACTGTGTAGGAGGGAAGAAGCCCTGGGCGCTGGTGAGTTTGCCGAAGTCTTTAAAGGAGTGCTGGAGACACCGTATGGCCCTCAAGACGTGGCTGTGAAGATGTTAAAGGACGGGTCAAACGAAGAGCAGAAAGCCAAGTTCCTTCAAGAAGGGGCTGTCATGGCTCAGTTCAGACATCCACACATTGTGAGACTGCTGGGAGCTGTCACCATTAATAACCCTGTGAGTTTGTAGTTGAATACAGTATGTCAGTGGCTGTTCAATAAGCTCTACCATACCGCCCTTTAAGTGTGCATTGGTGCTGGAGCTCTTGCCAAAGGGGGACCTCCGCAAGTATCTCCTTGCTCAACGACCAGAGTGAGTCAAACACAGAGTAGTGTTCCCTTCACTGTTGGTTTGTTCTTGGTACATTGGTGGAGAACCACTACTCTGCTGTCATTGCAGACCCGGACACCTCCCGGATGACACGTTGCCTGCAAAACTTCTTTCATTTTGTGGTGAGGTTGCCGATGGCTTAAAGTACCTCTCGAACAAAGGCTTCATCCATTGTGACCTAGCAGCAAGGAACATCCTACTGGACAAGAGCCTGAAGTGCAAGGTACACCTTGTGCTCTGTATATGTGTCAACATGAGATGTGTTGTGAATGGATTAGGAGCTGTCTTGTCCCCTGGCTCCCTGTGTGTGTGTGGCTGTAGATTGCTGACTTTGGAATGTCCAAGAATGTGGAGAGTGACTACTACATGTCAACTGGTGGGAAAGTCCCCATCAGGTGGACTGCTCCTGAGGTGGGTGTCACTGTCAACACTGCACACACCCTGCACTGATTCACCTCTGGTACAAGTATGACCTCTGTAACTTATCATTTGGTCCCCTGATTGATAGTGTCTCTTTTACAAGAAGTATTGCGCTGGCAGTGACGTGTGGAGCTTTGGCATGCTGCTGTTTGAGATATGGTCTTTGGGACACCAGCCATTTCCAAACTTGACTCCACTGCAGGTGTGTTATGTTGTGGTGGCTGAACACCTCAGATGTGTTAGAGGCAGCAAGTGCATTGCATGTAATGTTTGATGGTTGAAGTAATGGAGTCAAAGCATCACTTTACCGTATGGCCGGAAATTTTGGCGAGGAAGTTATTTTGGCGGATTGGCGGTTTTGAGAGCAATCCGCCAATATTTATTCCGCCAAGATTACTGGAATCATATAGTTTTCCTGCTTAACCCTATAGTGCTCAAGTTTAAAATTCGCGCCATACTCTAAATACCTGAGTTTAAAAATGGCTGCGCACACGAAGATTTTGTGCACTAAATTTTCACGCTTTCTGGTCATTCCTTCGCCCAAACAGTGACATAAGGAGAAAGGTAGTGTAGAGTGATATACTGCATGACGTTTGACAGTGTAGTTGGACCAAATCCAGACACTTCGCACGAGTGCGTGGTGCCATTGAGGAAGACGTCGCATGCCTACTCTTCAAGCTTTTCTCAGCCATGAAACGTGATGATGTAAGTACGTACGTAAGTGAATTGTTGGCGCAGTATCCCAGGAAGATGTAGAGCCCGTACTTCACCATTTTGTTACACAGCGCGCGTTCTTTGGCTTTAACAACGAACGAGAAAGGACACAGCGTAATGTCGCTCAAACTAAAGCAGTTGCTTGCACGCAGCTTGTGCAACCAGAAGACAAGGTACGCTCGCTGAGAGAAGCTTTTTCTACTGGTACATGTCCTTGGAAAACAGTTGCTTGGGTAGAAGACCTGTAACCACTGAAGCAGCGACGTTTTTTAGGCCTCTTTAGTTATGACACCTTTAGGTGTCAATGGGCCTTAACGACATTGCGTTTTATGACACCTAAAGGTGTCATTGGGCGCTAAAGGGTTAACAAGCCTGGTTGCGCAAGGCCTATAGATTAATCGTCAGCATGGAGTTCACAACTGACAGCATCGCAAGGACACTACGTTTCCAAAGAGGTTTGCACACCGGAGGTGGAAGAAGAGCGTGAGGAAACTGAAGTGGCGTCTTATATGCGGTCACTGTGAAGGCTGACGTTGAGATCATTGTCGGTAACTTACTGTGGCAGATTTCGGCAGGCTGTTCTCTGTTTCTGCATTGGAGTGGTACAATTGTGTGCGAGGTCACAGGCTTGGGATGAGCATCAACAGATCTGCCAAAAGGAGGCTTGAAAGCTTTTGTACGTTGCAGCATTCCTGGGAATAGCTAAGGATTGGAACGAAAATAATTCGATTATGGTCAAATAACAGCGTGTGTACTCCTGAGAGACTCTTCAGCAATCTAGCTCTGTTCGTTCGGATTAGCCATTTGGCTATGAATAACATTATGGCACAGGCTTTGCCAAACCGCCAAAAGTAAATTCCACCAAATACAGAAATTTCAGCAATCCGCCAAAATAAATTCCCGCTAAAATTTCTGGCCATACGGTATTTGGATTGAGTTTACAATATTAATTGTATTACTGGCAGTTGTAGCTTTCGTTGAAATGGCAGAATTGATTCATGTTGTCTGTTTGCATGTGTTCATTGTGAAGGTGGTGACAAAGCTGCGAGAAAGTAAGACCTATGTCCAGCCTCCCCCTCCTGGCTGCCCCAGGGACATCTACCAGCTCATGGTTTACTGCTGGTAAGAGAGAGCGTGTGTGGTGTAGAAGGGATAGAATGGACTGATGGAACTTCTTGGTGAATGAGTCGCCTAATGGCCCAGGAGGCTGCTGTTAATACAAGTTGAGACCAGGTGTCACTGTCTTAGCTAGAGGAGTTTCTTGGGCTTAGGATGCAGCAGTGGAGGGATACCTGATTACAGAGCCAAATGCCTTTCTCCTAGCAGTTAGCCGATGAAGGCCTTTATGGTTAAACCACCCTGTACCAATTTCTCCACTTCTGCATCTCCTGTTTGAATGCTTGCAGTGTTTTCCTATTTCTAATGTACATGGCAAATGACTCCCTTGACATTCCTGGGGCAAGGAAACTACAGAAAACATTATAATATTCCTAGTTAGTGGAATCTTGTTATTCCACTTCTTCTTCTTGTGAGGTGGCTAACAGCAACAAGCCCTGCTTATCACAGAGTAACATGGCTACCTTTCTCCCAACTGTTCTGTGCAGGAACCGTGACCACCATCAACGCCCTAGTGCAGCCAATGTTGGTGATGTCCTCTCCACTCTTAGTGAGCCCCTCCTGAGTGTCCCTGAGGACGAGGTGCGGGGCTTGTCGGACAGCACCAGAGCCAGGCAGCTTGGGGCACCCTTGGAGTATGGAGTGCAACTGTACACCGACCTACAGCAGTATTACAATACTAATTGAACCCTGCAGGACAGCTTGTATCTTATATGGTTTATTGCTCTGTGTGTAGACGCCCGTGGCTGGACCATGGACCCTTAGTACATTAATTAGTTTTTTAGGCCCACTGTACCTAATACATTGTACTTTTATGTCAGCTGAGTGTGCCTGGATGCACCATAGATGCTCGTGCGTCTATGGATGAACAAGGCACTTACAAGTGTGTGTAGCTGGGTGAACAACAATTAAAGCTCCCTAATTATTGGAGTTATATATTATCCATGACATTGTATTTTACCAATTTATTCATTTGATATATGACTAAGTGATGGTGGAGCAGACACGTAATGTGACAGTCACGTGACATTATTGAGTTGTACTGTTCCTTGCAATATTGTTAAAGTGACGTCAACAGGAGCCTCTTTAGCAGTGAATACCATCTGTCATGTGGTGGTGCAGCGAAGGTAAAACTGGGAATTAACTCAATTTCCGATGCACACTATACCCTAGCCTCTTACATACCTTTACCTTACTTTCCATTCTGACTTCCACTTGTCAGTGGAAGTTGGTATGGAATCTGGACTAATCATGAGTATGGCATTCACTACAGTAGTGTTTTTCATGAGTTATGGATGCCCTCTAATGCCTTGTTTACGCATGTGATACCCTCACACGCACACACACACACACACACACACACTGCTGCCTCAACAACACCTTGCACTTTTTGGTGACTATAAATACATGTGGCACAAGCAACACGGACATACACAATACACACACGGAGAGTGAATGACACACTCTGTGTTCCAGTGACTGTCATGACCACACACTGCCAGTACAATGAGTGCTCCCTGGTGTCATTCAGATGGCTTTGCTTCACTTGATCCTGAGACACATGAGAGCACCACACGTTAAGAAGTATGTTTGAGAACACTGACTATTGTAGCTAGCTAGTGACCAATACGATGGAGGACAGTACATTGTGACATAACAATTCATACACAAGAGAAGATTCGTGTATTGTTCAGATTTCCTAGAGAGCATCTTACTCTTGTAATGGGTAGGCCAGTTCTTTATTTCTAGCTGAGCCTTCCTTGTTCCAGGACTCAGGGCCACAAACACAGGTCCTGCAGCAACAGGTTAATGCAAAACAGGCATTGTAAACTTTGTAAACTCAATGCTACCACCTTGCACACGTGGCTCACCGACAATGGCCATGACTGACGAGACAAAAAGAACGGGCTGTCGTTCCCAAGCAAATTTGAGCCAGTTCCAACTTGCTCTTATGATCCCCATTTTGTTAAACACGTGAAAACTCGCGCTCAAGAAAACGCACAGAATAATGGCAGACGACGACACTCCCCCCGTTCCTGCAGAGGAGGCGAATATGAGCGGGAGAGCAGCCGCTCCGGAGAGAGGAGTGCAACTGGACGTCGACAAGATGATTAGCAGTCTAATGTCCTACAAGAACGACCCGGGGAAGCAGGTTAGAATGTGCTTTTCGTTTCGTCGCTTTTGCAGCTGCAGCGTCGTTTGCTTCATGCGTTCATTCTATCGGCATGGCACACTTCGCAAATGCGTAGACAAGGCCTTTTAGTGATACTTTATTATGTTACCTACTGCAGCCGCAACAGAGTGGCTACTCCGCTGTTT
>OZ025882.1:6662011-6712102 GCA_964019415.1 Ianthella basta
CAGGTGCCTCTGGTCATAGATATGCTCTAGTTAGCTGTTACTGCGATAGCCTCTGGTGTGTGCAGCATAGCATGTGTGTGTGTGTGTGTGTGTGTGTGTGTGTGTGTGTGTGTGTGTGTGTGTGTGTGTGTGTGTGTGTGTGTGTGTGTGTGTGTGTGTGTCTGTGTGTGTGTGTGTGTGTGTGTGTATGTGTGTGTGTGTGTGTGTGTGTGTGTGTGTGTGTGTGTGTGTGTGTGTGTGTGTGTGTGTGTCTGTGTGTGTGTGTGTGTGTGTGTGTGTATGTGTGTGTGTGTGTGTCTGTGTGTGTGTGTGTGTGTGTGTGTGTGTGTGTGTGTGTGTGTATGTGTGTGTGTGTGTGTGTGTGTGTGTGTGTGTGTGTGTGTGTGTGTGCACGCACGTGTTGGTGTATGCTCACTGCTCACTGCCCTTGCTCAGGGTATCCGTATGCTAGTAGCAGAAGGCTTCCTCAAAGAAACACCCGAGGACGTGGCTGCCTTCCTGAAGGAAGAGGACAATCTTCCCAAGATCAAAATTGGGGAATACCTTGGAGACCAGTAAGTGAACAGCACCACTGCACACACACATATAATGTGCACCCGTGCACACATCGGCAGCTGACCAGTGATTCCCCCACACTCAACTCTCCTATATGTACGTACGTGGTAAACAGTGGTCCCTCCCGTGTCTACGTCTCCTTGCCCTCGTCTGCTCCGTGCACAACTATTTCTGTTCTACTCTACTTTGTGCTCTCCCTTTATCATCCCACCCCCTCCCTCCCCTCTCTCCCCTCCTCACAGCAAAGAGTTCAATGTAGCAACCCTCAAGGCCTTTGTGGCGCTGCACGACTTTAAGGGGAAGTCCCTGGTGGATGCACTGAGGTAAACAGCATGCACTGTACCCTCAACAGCTGTGTTAGCTGGAGTCGGTCTTACATCATCACCTTGGTGACATGTGTCCCCCTCCCCCCCCTCTGTGTGTGTGTGTGTGTGTGTGTGTGTGTGTGTGTGTGTGTGTGTGTGTGTGTGTGTGTGTGTGTGTGTCCTTGTAGGATGTTCCTGTGGAGTTTCCATCTGCCTGGGGAGGCTCAGAAGATTGATCGGATAATGGAACTGTTTGCAAAGCACTACTGCGAGTGTGTCCCAGGGGATTTCACCAACACAGGTACACACACACCCATCTACCCCCCACCCCACCCCACACCCCACACACTATGACAAAGCAACTCATAAGATGTCTGCACCGCTCATGCTGGTTGTCACACTTTTTAACGCTTGGTGACGTCCCACCCCACATTTAACATAAATACTACACACTGCATCCACTTAAAGCAGCAGTAAACTGCCGAAAACATTGTCATGATCTAGCCATTGGCAGGTGACTCCCGCAAAGAGGTCCAAGTGAAGCAATGTAGTCTAGTCTAATGTACCTGGACAGGCTTTCATCACTGCTTGGCGATGATGTGGCTTAGTGTGCTCACCTCTCTCCCTTCAGACACCTGTTATGTGCTGGCCTTCTCTGTGATCATGTTGAACACGAGCCTCCATAATCCAAGCGTTAAGGACAAGCCTGATGTAGAGCGGTTCGTTTCTATGAACAGGGGCATCAACGATGGGCAGGACCTGCCCAGGGAGGTGTTGGTGGTGCGTTGCATTGTTCTTGGTGCACATGCACACACACACACACAACACGCGCACACACACACACACACACACACACAACACACACACATGCACACTGTTACTGCTTCATCTCACTTGCACAGGGCCTGTACGAAAGCATCAAGAAGGAAGCATTCAAGGTACCAGATGGCTCCCAGTTGACAGAGACCTTCTTTAATCCCGAGAGGGAAGGCTGGCTAATCAAGGAAGGAGGGAAGGTGAAGAGCAAAAGGAAGCGTTGGTTCATCCTTAAGGACAGCGTCCTCTACTACTTCAAAAAGGAGACTGCTCAAGTGAGCCACCTGCTGTGGCACTCTCCTCTCTCCCGTACTGACTGATATCATAGATATCTGCACCCTCACTCCCTTCACACTCACCTCGCTCCACTCACCGCACTCCCCTCACACTCCCCCTCCCTCCACTCCACACTCCCCTCACAGCCCCTCACACCCCCTCCCTCCACTCACATCACTCTCCTCACACCCCCTCCCTCCACTCACATCACTCTCCCCCCACACCCCAGGATGACGAATTGATAGGGAGTATCCCGCTAGACAACCTCAAAGTGAGGCCAATGCCAGACAGGAACCCAGTAAGTGCTGTGAGGAGCCCCTGCAACAGACTGTGTGCTAGTATCTGCTCCGAGTCAGAGGACACGTGTCATCATTGCATTTGTACGCTCTCCCGTAGTGTTGCTTTGAGATATACGCAGAGGGTGGAGTCATTAAGGCATGGAAGAAGGACTCGGAAAACAAAGTTGTGAAAGGTTGGCTGCCACACTCGTCCGCTGGAGGAATGATGCATAGCACGACACCAGTGGTACAGCTGGCAGCCGTGTGCTGTGTGTGCTTGGACGGAGGGTATAGCAACTCGGGCTAAATATTGCCATACAACCACCGTTGTGGGTCACACAATTGATGATATTGTCACATGGTCTCCACCCCCCCCCCCCCCCCCCACTGTTTCCTAGGCAACCATGACAGATACTACCTGGAGGCTCAGAGTGAGGAGGAGAGAAAGACGTGGATGATGTGCATTGAGAAGAGCATCGACGATGCACTGTACAATGGCTTTAAGCAAAAGAAGATGAAGTTGGCTCATGACGCTCCTGGACTGTATTGATGTTAATGCACCTGTGCATGTGTTTGTATGCTTATTGTGTGAACACTATTTTGACTGATCTGCTCTGTATGCCAAGAGGTGATCGTTTGCACAGAATCAGTGCAGTTGGTTCTGCTGATTGCATGACACACACACACACACACACACACACACACACACACACACACACACACACACACACACACACACACACACACACACACACACACACACACACACACACACACACACACACACACACACAATCAGAGAACTCTGAGGCATTCAGAAACAACACTACGAACCACTGTACGTTCCAGCAGGCTTTAAATCCGCAATCTCTTGTAATCAGCCATTTAAATGTGTTTAGGGGGCGTAATATTAAATTTTATATTATACCGGTAGTGGTTACAAGCAATCGTGAAGTGACTTTCGTGGGGGACGCCGGAAGGAAGCGCGGGCACAACACTTCCACTATTCGGAATAGTGATTTCGTACCACTATTCGTCTCTCCTCCCTGTCCTCTGCCAGCCATACGGGCTACAACCTCGTAGGAAACTGTCGACCATGTCTTTGAGGCTGGTGGTTCCTGACGGCAACCGTGTCTTCTACCCAGGAAGCGTGATCAATGGCAAGGCTGTTCTGGTTGTCACTGAACCGATCAAGTACCGCTCCGTGTACGTGCTCTTCAGTGGAAAGTGCTACGCGACGTGGAAGGTAGGCAGGACACGATGTAGGTCGAACTTTGAGTGTTTTACGCTTCGAGCAAACCTCCTTGCGGGGCCCTTGGCAGGTCAGCCACCCCCGCCCCCTGGAGCCACGGAGTTCATATTGCCCCCGAACACGTACGAGTTCCCCTTCTCACTTGCCGTCCCCTCTGGCAATCTCCCTTCAACGTACGTGGATCCTTACCAATTCCTTGAGGGGAAGGAGGCCTACATCAGGTATTGGCTGGAGGCTAGGGTCGACCGCCCCTGGAGATTCGACATTACAACTCAGCTCACCATCAACATTCATGACCTGGTGGATCTAAACTTTGGCCAATTCTCGCGTCCAGTACGAGTGAGCGAGGAGAAGACCATCTGCTGTCTGTGCTGTGCAAGTGGTCCCGTCAATATTGAGGCCATGATTGATCGGTCAGGCTACACCTGTGGAGAGAATATTCTTGTGACTTTGAATGTGGAGAACAACAGTAGACGTGTACTGCCAGGGACCTCTGCTCGGCTGATGAGCCGAATTACTTACATCTGCCGAGGATATACCAAAGTCATCGAGAATTGCGTGGCCAAAATATCTGGGACTCAGCGTGACATCCAGCCCGGACAGTCCGTTCGCTGGAACCAGCAACCGCTTGTCATCCCTCAGGGCCTTCAACCCACCTCCAGTGCCTGTCCATACATCACCTTTGAGTACTATGTGGTAATAGTGGTGGACACACCAGGGTACTCACTCAGCTCCAAGTTGATGATTCCGATTGTCATTGGCAACGTCCCCATCATCCAGGGTGGCCACCAGTTTAGCCTGCCAAACGCTGTTATCTTGGAGTTAGCAGGTGAAGCTACAGATCTGGGATACGTAGATGACCACACTCCTCTTCTTCCTTAACTTCCCATATACTGAATGGACAGTGATGTGTAACGTTCATCTAAGCTCACACCCCACATATCACATTGTATGCATACACATGCACACACTCATCAAGAACAGCATTCTGTATAATGTGCTTAATGGCTCTATAGTACTCAATCTTCTTGTAGCATTGCCATATTCAGTAATATTTGCAAGATTTTTGCGTGTATATTGAATCAATTGATTGCATGTGTGCATAATTGAAATTCATGACTGAAATACAAAAAATGAAACCACTAAAACTAGCTGCTATTCATTTTCAGAAGCCCAGTCTTTTCAGGGGATGTCATATTCCCCAGTATTATAGTGTGCGATCAGGTTCTGATGTCAAATGTTTTCTGAGGATGAGCAAACCCCTCCATGGGGCTGCCATATTCCCCGTTGAGCTTTGCTTGTAAATGTCACATGTCAAATGTTTTCAGAGGATGCCAGTAGAGTTTATGCGGTCATATGCATGTTTTTCAGAAGCTCAATCTTTTCAGGGGATATGCCAAATTTCTCTGGGGGATGCCATATTCCCCAGTAAAGTTCACTCTTGATTCTCAAAAACCCAATCTTATCAGGGGATGCCATAATCCCTGATGAAGTTCATTCTTGATTTTTGGAAGCCTTATTGTTTCAGGGGATGCCTAAATCCTGGAGGATGCCGTGCGTGTGTTTTGCCATAGTGTGGTATTTACAGCTGCATGTCTATACGTGGGGTACCCTGATATATTATGGGAATGGGACCTGCTGAATGTCAATGTGTAGCCCTTTCACTGTGCATGCACTGTTAAAATGGGGAGTGACGATCACCCCCAAAATTGGTGTGAATTGGTTGCCACAGTGAGCACACCCTTTTGCAGTGTGACGTTCACTCCAACCATGCAGTACACAACATACCATTATGGGAACAGTTATTTGTAAGAGAGTAAGCATTTAATGCTACATTTCAATACAGATATGGTACACTACTTTAAGGATTTGAGTATACAAAATACACAGTATACCAACTGGCAGGATAGTTTGTGGGTGATGGCATCCAGATCCCCTGCAAACATTGGGCATCTGGTGCCCCAGTGAACTTCGCCGGGGAATACTGCATCCCCTGCAAACATTGGGCATCTGGTGCCCCAGTGAACTTCGCCGGGGAATACTGCATCCCCTGCAAACATTGGTCATCTGGTGCCCCAGTGAACTTCGCCGGGGAATACTGCATCCCCTGCAAACATTGGTCATCTGGTGCCCCAGTGAATTTCGCCGGGGAATACTGCATCCCCTGCAAACATTGGTCATCTGGTGCCCCAGTGAACTTCGCCGGGGAATACTGCATCCCCTGCAAACATTGGGCATCTGGTGCCCCAGTGAACTTCGCCGGGGAATACTGCATCCCCTGCAAACATTGGTCATCTGGTGCCCCAGTGAACTTCGCCGGGGAATACGGCATCCCCTGCAAACATTGGTCATCTGGTGCCCCAGTAAACTTTGCCGGGGAATACTGCATCCCCTGCAAACATTGGGCATCTGGTGCCCCAGTGAACTTCGCCGGGGAATACGGCATCCCCTGCAAACATTGGTCATCTGGTGCCCCAGTGAACTTCGCCGGGGAATACTGCATCCCCTGCAAACATTGGGCATCTGGTGCCCCAGTGAACTTCGCCGGGGAATACTGCATCCCCTGCAAACATTGGTCATCTGGTGCCCCAGTGAACTTCGCCGGGGAATACGGCATCCCCTGCAAACATTGGGCATCTGGTGCCCCAGTGAACTTCGCCGGGGAATACTGCATCCCCTGCAAACATTGGGCATCTGGTGCCCCAGTGAACTTCGCCGGGGAATACTGCATCCCCTGCAAACATTGGTCATCTGGTGCCCCAGTGAACTTCGCCGGGGAATACTGCATCCCCTGCAAACATTGGTCATCTGGTGCCCCAGTGAACTTCGCCGGGGAATACTGCATCCCCTGCAAACATTGGGCATCTGGTGCCCCAGTGAACTTCGCCGGGGAATACTGCATCCCCTGCAAACATTGGTCATCTGGTGCCCCAGTGAACTTCGCCGGGGAATACTGCATCCCCTGCAAACATTGGGCATCTGGTGCCCCAGTGAACTTCGCCGGGGAATACTGCATCCCCTGCAAACATTGGGCATCTGGTGCCCCAGTGAACTTCGCCGGGGAATACTGCATCCCCTGCAAACATTGGGCATCTGGTGCCCCAGTGAACTTCGCCGGGGAATACGGCATCCCCTGCAAACATTGGTCATCTGGTGCCCCAGTAAACTTTGCCGGGGAATACTGCATCCCCTGCAAACATTGGGCATCTGGTGCCCCAGTGAACTTCGCCGGGGAATACTGCATCCCCTGCAAACATTGGGCATCTGGTGCCCCAGTGAACTTCGCCGGGGAATACTGCATCCCCTGCAAACATTGGGCATCTGGTGCCCCAGTGAACTTCGCCGGGGAATACTGCATCCCCTGCAAACATTGGGCATCTGGTGCCCCAGTGAACTTCGCCGGGGAATACGGCATCCCCTGCAAACATTGGGCATCTGGTGCCCCAGTGAACTTCGCCGGGGAATACTGCATCCCCTGCAAACATTGGGCATCTGGTGCCCCAGTGAACTTCGCCGGGGAATACTGCATCCCCTGCAAACATTGGTCATCTGGTGCCCCAGTGAACTTCGCCGGGGAATACTGCATCCCCTGCAAACATTGGGCATCTGGTGCCCCAGTGAACTTCGCCGGGGAATACTGCATCCCCTGCAAACATTGGGCATCTGGTGCCCCAGTGAACTTCGCCGGGGAATACGGCATCCCCTGCAAACATTGGGCATCTGGTGCCCCAGTGAACTTCGCCGGGGAATACTGCATCCCCTGCAAACATTGGTCATCTGGTGCCCCAGTGAACTTCGCCGGGGAATACTGCATCCCCTGCAAACATTGGGCATCTGGTGCCCCAGTGAACTTCGCCAGGGAATACGGCATCCCCTGCAAACATTGGTCATCTGGTGCCCCAGTGAACTTCGCCGGGGAATACTGCATCCCCTGCAAACATTGAGCATCTGGTGCCCCAGTGAACTTTGCCGGGGAATACGGCATCCACTGCAAACATTGGGCATCTGTGCCCCAGTGAACTTCGCCGGGGAATACTGCATCCCCTGCAAACATTGGGCATCTGGTGCCCCAGTGAACTTCGCCGGGGAATACGGCATCCCCTGCAAACATTGGTCATCTGGTGCCCCAGTGAACTTCGCCGGGGAATACTGCATCCACTGCAAACATTGGTCATCTGGTGCCTCAGTGAACTTCGCCGGGGAATACGGCATCCCCTGCAAACATTGGTCATCTGGTGCCCCAGTGAACTTTGCCGGGGAATACTGCATCCCCTGCAAACATTGAGCATCTGGTGCCCCAGTGAATGTCGCCGGGAAATACTGCATCCCCTGCAAACATTGGTCATCTGGTGCCCCAGTGAACTTCGCCGGGGAATACTGCATCCCCTGCAAACATTGGGCATCTGGTGCCCCAGTGAACTTCGCCGGGGAATACTGCATCCCCTGCAAACATTGGTCATCTGGTGCCCCAGTGAACTTCGCCGGGGAATACTGCATCCCCTGCAAACATTGGGCATCTGGTGCCCCAGTGAACTTCGCCGGGGAATACTGCATCCCCTGCAAACATTGGGCATCTGGTGCCCCAGTGAACTTCGCCGGGGAATACGGCATCCCCTGCAAACATTGGGCATCTGGTGCCCCAGTGAACTTCGCCGGGGAATACTGCATCCCCTGCAAACATTGGTCATCTGGTGCCCCAGTGAACTTCGCCGGGGAATACTGCATCCCCTGCAAACATTGGGCATCTGGTGCCCCAGTGAACTTCGCCGGGGAATACTGCATCCCCTGCAAACATTGGGCATCTGGTGCCCCAGTGAACTTCGCCGGGGAATACGGCATCCACTGCAAACATTGGGCATCTGTGCCCCAGTGAACTTCGCCGGGGAATACTGCATCCCCTGCAAACATTGGGCATCTGGTGCCCCAGTGAACTTCGCCGGGGAATACGGCATCCCCTGCAAACATTGGGCATCTGGTGCCCCAGTGAACTTCGCCGGGGAATACTGCATCCACTGCAAACATTGGTCATCTGGTGCCTCAGTGAACTTCGCCGGGGAATACGGCATCCCCTGCAAACATTGGTCATCTGGTGCCCCAGTGAACTTTGCCGGGGAATACTGCATCCCCTGCAAACATTGAGCATCTGGTGCCCCAGTGAATGTCGCCGGGAAATACTGCATCCCCTGCAAACATTGGTCATCTGGTGCCCCAGTGAACTTCGCCGGGGAAAACGGCATCCCCTGCAACACAAAGTACCTAACGGTGCAATTTAACTGCACAAATGGCATACTCAGTTTGAGGAGGTCCTCCTACTGTACACAACATATATACCATCAGGCTTAGCTGTGTCCTGGGTAGCTATATACATAGATAGCTTGTATAGGATTCCAAATAAACTCTTGTCATCTTTAATTTTGGTTGTGAATTACTTCAAAGTCTCTTAATCTATCAGAAATGACACGACAGTGTGGATACTGGTTTCAGTGTGAACGTCACATTAAAGTAATGTTGTGACTGATCACACCCTTGGTGTGAGCACTGACTGGTGTGATGGTTACACCATATTTTAACAGTGTGCGCATGTTGTGTGTGCATGTGCTATGTCCAGGATAGAGTTGAAGGATTATCTTCACTCCAATGTCCTCTGGTAGGACAATTTGGCTAAGAAGCACCTCACCAAGTTGAAGAGACTAGGAGCTTAGATCAAGGCCATCACATAGTCCCTCCATCCTCACTCACAACTCAGCTTGAAATGTGTTTTATCATCACACTGTATAACATGATATACTGTATGTCCACTGCATTGCATATAACACTAGTAACAATAATAATTATAATAGTAATGGAGTGCAGTATTGCAAAAGCATGCATGCATGGCCATTGATTGCGATATAATTGTATGCATGCATGCATGCAATCACTATAGGGTGGTACAGTAAGACTTAAATCTGACAATCTGCCGCAGTTAAATCCCTGCCATATTTCTGGACATATATACATTTATTCATTAATTATTTATAATTTGTATTTGTTTTTCTGTACTTAGCACTCAATCATTAGCCTGTAGCTACATGCCTCTGGTGCCTTCAGGTGTGTGTGGGTGGGTGGGGGGCTTCTGTACCCAGCCATTAGCTCACAGTGGGTGTTGGAAACACAAGAAGAAGGATGTGTTTACGGAGTCAGTATCTGGTCAGGTGGTGCATGGAACAGTGGCACCTGTGCTGATATCATGTGACTGCTGTCCATGCACCAGTCGGCCTGTCAGGACTCTGATTGCTTCACAGTCGTCGAGTTGTGCAATTGCAACAGGCAGCTAACAGACTACAGAAAGAACCCATGATTGCACAGTCATATCGTTCAACCTAGGCCTGCTAGACACATGATCCAGCAAATTTATAAATACACCGAAAGGTCAAGAAAAATTCGACGTACAAGCCAGACTACTTCTCTGGCGGCCGGAAGTGGGCTGGGGACGAGACTCACGAGATCACCTGCACATGTAGAGTGCGGAATCACATTTCGGCCGGCATCATATTTCGGCCACTCGTTCTCCACAGCCAAACGCACCCAGGGCTTTAAACTTGGTACATATGGAGGGCACACCAGTGTAACCTGGGGCTGAAAAGAAAAAGCCTACAGCTGTCTTCAATGTCACGCTAGACGGTAGAGAACGAAGTGGCCGAAGTAATATTACTTCGGCCGGAAGGCATCTTACTTCGGCCACCGTCTGTATCTCCACCGAAAGCCATTCGTTTTGGATTTGGATTTCACTGGTGTGGAGCTACATCCTTGCCCTACTCACAGTGGCATGCAGGGTATAGAGCGTTCGACGGTCGCGCTGTGGTGCTTCGCTATATTGACCCTAGTGGAGGGATCATACTTCGGCCACCCTGTATGGAGGTCACCATTTCACGGCCGGCATCCGTATCTCCGCAAAACGCCTTCATTTCGGAGTTAGATTTCACTGACATCTGGCCACATCATTGCCCTGCTCACAGAGGCATCTAGGAGTGAGAGGGCTCTTAGATGGCGCGGTAATCCTTCGTGATATGGGGCCGGGTGGAGGGATCACGTTTCGGCCGGAAAGCATAATAATTGGTCTAGCGTCTATATCTCCATTGAATCGCCTTCGTTCTGGATTGGGATTGCACTGATACAAAGCCAAGTCATTGCAATACTGACAAGAGCTTGTAGAGGCAATCCAGAACGAAGGCGATTCAATGGAGATATAGACGCTAGACCAATTATTATGCTTTCCGGCCGAAACGTGATCCCTCCACCCGGCCCCATATCACGAAGGATTACCGCGCCATCTAAGAGCCCTCTCACTCCTAGATGCCTCTGTGAGCAGGGCAATGATGTGGCCAGATGTCAGTGAAATCTAACTCCGAAATGAAGGCGTTTTGCGGAGATACGGATGCCGGCCGTGAAATGGTGACCTCCATACAGGGTGGCCGAAGTATGATCCCTCCACTAGGGTCAATATAGCGAAGCACCACAGCGCGACCGTCGAACGCTCTATACCCTGCATGCCACTGTGAGTAGGGCAAGGATGTAGCTCCACACCAGTGAAATCCAAATCCAAAACGAATGGCTTTCGGTGGAGATACAGACGGTGGCCGAAGTAAGATGCCTTCCGGCCGAAGTAATATTACTTCGGCCACTTCGTTCTCTACCGTCTAGCGTGACATTGAAGACAGCTGTAGGCTTTTTCTTTTCAGCCCCAGGTTACACTGGTGTGCCCTCCATATGTACCAAGTTTAAAGCACTGGGTGCGTTTGGCTGTGGAGAACGAGTGGCCGAAATATGATGCCGGCCGAAATGTGATTCCGCACTCTACATTTTCCCTTCTTTTCGGATCTGGTCACGAAACCAGGTCGGGGGCGCCCCACGAGGTACACATGATGCATGGGGAAACATTGTGGCTCTGGTAAAATTGTTGAGTAATCGCTTTGGCAGAAGTCACTGGCAACTAGCTATAAATGTGCCAGTGCTCTGGAGCTGCTAACTGATGCTATTCGCATGTCCTCTGACAATTGATGGTCTAAATTTCATATCGAGAGGCTGTCGACAATGTCTATAAAGTTGGTGATTACGAATGGCAACCGCGTCCTCTACCCGGGAAGTGACATTACTGGGAAGGCCGTTGTGGTTGCCACTGAGCCGGTCAAGTATCGCTCCGTGTATGTGCTCTTGAGAGGAAAGTGCCACGCGACGTGGAAGTCAGGCAAGACGCGTTACTTGTCGAGCTACGACTGTGCAAGGATTCGAGTGAACCTCCTCGCGGGGCCCTTGGCGGGACAGACACCCCCACCCCCTGGAACCACGCAATTCACCTTGCCGCCAAACACATACGAGTTTCCTTTCACAGTTGCCGTCCCTTCTGGCCATCTCCCTTCAACGTACGTGGCTCCTTACCAGTTTTTTGAGGAGAAGGAGGCTTATATCAAGTATTGGCTGGAGGGTAGGGTCGACCGCCCTTGGAGATTCGACATTACAACTCAGCACGTCATCACCATACACGACCTGGTGGATCTGAACATTGGACGATTCTTGCGTCCAGTACGAGTGAGTAGGGAGAAGACCATCTGCTGTCTGTGCTGTGCAAGTGGTCCTGTCAATATTGAGGCCATGATTGATCGGTCAGGCTACACCTGCGGAGAGAATATTCTTGTGACTTTGAATGTGGAGAACAACAGTAGACGTGTACTGCCAGGGACCTCTGCTCGGCTGATGAGCCGAATTACTTACATCTGCCGAGGGGAAAACAATGTCAATGAGAAGTGCGTGGCCAAGATATCTGGTGCACAGCGTGACATCCAGCCCGGACAGTCCGTTCGCTGGAACAAGCAGCCGCTTGTCATCCCTCAGGGCCTTCAGCCCACCTCCGGTGCCTGCCCATGCATCACCTTTGAGTACTATGTGGTAATAGTAGTGGACACACCAGGGTACTCACTCAGCTCCAAGATCAGCATTCCGGTTGTCATTGGCAATCTCCCCATCATCCAGAGGGGCCAACAGTTCACCCTGCCAAATGCTGCCGTCCTTGAGATGGCCAGTGAAGCTGCAGATCTGTTGGATGAACCACAGACAAATGAGCGCAGCCCTCTGCTCCCTGCATCCCGTGGGCACTGAATGGACATGTTGCAAGCATGCATGCCTTACCCAGTACCAGCCTAGTGTTCTGTTTGATACACTGAATCACTTCAAATTTTACTCCTCTACTTTCTCAGTATATAAAAATGTAAGACAATGGACATCACATGTATTTCAGTCGTGCATTTTGAAATTCATGACTGAGAGTCTCTGTACAATGTTTGGAGATCCTGAAACATTCCTTTAACAGTGTCTCCTTCCAGCGTACTACCCAGCTGCCACTGTGAGGTTTCTGAGCCACTGGCTGTTGGTGTTGTTACCTCCACCTCATGCTCCATTGACACCAGTAGCTCCTCTCCTTGAGTGTGCAGCAGCGAGTAGATCTCACTAAACCTTGGGCGCTGAGAAGGATCAGGATGCCTGCAAAGAGCACAAGGCAGGAAATAGGCGGATCTGTAGCATCTCTGAAATGTCTTGAACACAGAATGCATGTCCATTAAATTCTGTGTATATGTCACAATGTAATGCCACGTGTGTATTGAGGAGTGTTGCAGTCCCTCAATTATAATAGAACAGCCAACAACTTTCTCCCTTCAGTTTATATTCACTGTTTGTTGCTTGTATACATACATGCAGACATGATCACTTAAATTCCTCCCTGTCTTGCAATTGGTGATGGTTGTAGTCACTTCAGGTGGAAGTACAAGTTATAAGGTTGCTTCTGTGCATGGACCTTCACAATTAGCTTAGCTGCTACTGAACTACTTCGCAATAGGTATGCTATTGCTTGGTGGACCACACTGATGTATGGATGGATGCCATGTACTTCACACGGTAAGGAGGCACTTACCAGCAGTCCATCATTAGCTTGTAGATGCCCCTGGTACATCCAGGTGGGGGAGGACTCCTGTATCCAGCTATCAGCTCACGGTAGGTCTGAGACACAAGGGTGAAAGATGCATACAAATTAAACATTAACATGCAATCATAGAAGTCGATCTGGTACAACTTTGATGAATTGGATCGTGCTAACTGAACTCCTATACAAGTTGGTTGATCTTGTGTAACTGGGGTCATTCTGATAGTAGCTGCTATAATGATATTAAAGTATAGTTGCATTAGAAAACTCTATAGTCGTGAAGAACAACAGTATACTGCCTACACATATGTAGATATGTACAGCCAATTCACAATATCTTCATAATGCTCCAAGCCCCATCTGCCAGTAGAAATGAAAGGGAAGACTAAAGCTATATAGACTAAACCATTGACAGTCACAAAGGGTAGCTACAGTCGAATACCATTTCTGTCATGTGAATGCCATCAACACTCTCAAAGCTCTCAATTAAACTGTAGGTCACTTCTGGATTACAATTCAGATCCAGAGTGCAAAGAATAGCCTGCTATGTCCCTGTCTCTGTATTTTCATTCTCTGCCAGTAACTGTCGCAAAAATCTAGGTCTATACCCTTGGAGCAAGTGAATGTGAAAAGGGTTAACACTGGTCTTGAGAACTGCAAAGCCCCCTTGGCTCACAAACTGTCCACTACATCCACCACTCCATGCACTCAGTGCAGCGCAGACTGACCTGTTCCAGCTTCACCCCAGGAAGGGGCCGGCCACCCAGACTCCACATCTCGTACAGTAGACACCCGTAACTCCACACATCACTGGCGGATGTGAACTTCTTGTAAGCCATAGCCTGAAGAAGGCAGACACAAAAGTCACAAACACATACACACATATACACAGGGAACCATACGTATATCTGACAATATGTGCGCATATATACAAACACCTCTCATCTCAACAACATACTAGCCATATTACTATCTACTATACTATCTACTTTATAGGGAGAGCATTAAACTAAGAGCCTTGGGCCACAAGTAATAGCCCACCTCAGGTGCAGTCCACTTAATTGGCACCTGTCCTCCACCTGCTGCGCGATAGTAGCCCTTATCTGACAGGTCCCGTGACATACCAAAGTCACCAATCTACACAGCAAAGAGCAAAGGTGCATTTGTATGCAAATCAGTGTATGTGGACGCATGAAACTTAGATAAAGTGTGTGTGTGTGTGTGTGTGTGTGTATGTGTGTGTGTGTGTGTGTGTGTGTGTGTGTATGTGTGTGTGTGTGTGTGTGTGTGTGTGTTCATGCATGCATGCTGTGTGTGTAACTATAGCAACATAGCCAAACCACACGAAACTGTTGGCAGAAAGACAAGCACTGTTCCATCACACGCTTGCACCGCTCACCTTACACACGTAGTCAGCATCCAGGAGGATGTTCCTTGCTGCCAAGTCTCTGTGTACAAACTCCTTGTTGGCAAGGTAGTTCATGCCCGAGGCAATCTGCCGGGCATTGTCCAGGAGGGTCGTGACCACAATTTGAGGGTCTTTCAGATGGTGGCGGAGGCTGAAGGATAGACAGGAGGCAAGATGTTCTTGTATAAGTACACAAGCAGCAACAGAAGGGCAACAAAACAAAGGAGGGGACCATCACCATTGTAAATTTCTGTCATCAGTAGTTTGCCCCCATCAGCCCAACTGTATTAGTGGGGCAATCCCCCGCCCCCACACACACATTCACAATCAGTCACATTGACTCACCAGTTCTTCACATCAATCAGATGATGTTGAAGGTCACCTTTTGGGAGGAGCTCCAACACAATTGCCTGCAAAGTGGAATTCAGTCATTGATGATGAACACCCCTCCAAAGGAGGCCACACCTCTCACAGACAGTCACTGCTACTCACACAGTCATCTTCTTCTCCCAAATACTGAACTACTCCAAACATTCTGACAATATTTTGATGATGAAACTGTCCCATAATGGCCGCCTCCTGAAGGAACTTTACTCGCCACTCAGCTGAGGCTGTTGGCTTCAGCCTCTTTACTGCTACTTGTGTGAGCCTTCCCTTTCCTGACAGCCATGACCCCAGGTACACGGATGCAAAATGGCCCTCTCCGATCTTGGTCAGGACTCTGAAGTGAGCAAATGAATGTGATCGAAGTGTGAGAACTGCATGTGAGCAAACACAGGGAGTGTATGCACCGAGCAATTTGGCTGTGCCACGCTGCATGGTTAAAATGTACAATGAAGCCTCCTTGTAATTCAGGGATGTACACCTCTCTAATGAGGATAGTGCCTAGCACACCTCTCTAATGAGGACAGTGTTACAGTGCCTAGAACACCTGTGTAATCAGGACACTGGGTCTGTCCCTAACTGAAAGTAGACAAACATTCTTTCAACTTGCAATTAAATAAGTGTTCTATTCACTAAGCTAACTGACAAGGTGGAGTTGTACCAACACACGCAGTGCTATCGCCTCCTCCAGAGGCTCCACCCACTTACCGGACACTCTCCTGAGAAATAAAGCTGTACCGCTTTCTGTCAAGAGTGGCATACAACTCTTCTTCGGTGTCAGGTGGCTGCCAGAATTGCTCGTCTACATCACTGTCCTCATCTCCTTCCCCCTCCGACTCTCCCTCCTCTTCTCCCTCCCATTCTCGCTCCTCTGCCTCAGTACTTCGCCCAGAGGCAGAGCAGTAGTCTGCCGTCCTGCCACTTACTTCACTTTGTTGCCTAGCAACCCTATAGGGGCTAGCCGAGTGGCCTCTGTCACTTAAAACGGATAGAGATAAGGCACTTCGGATATCAATTGGCCTCTAAAAACATGATCGAGATGAAGAGAATACACACTAGATATCTACAATGCAGAAACAACTTGTACACTCTTGTATGCTGCACACAGCATGGTCTAGTATGCTGTATTGAGTCAGACTGTTGGGACGTACCTCATAGCCAGTACTATCATCTTCCTGGGGATCCCCTTGTGCCGACCCCTCAAGCTCTCTGCTGTACCTCTCCTGAGCTGACTGTGGCGTCTCGTATCCTCTTGCGACCACATCATCTGCAATGATAGTCTCCTCGGAGGCCAGACTAGGACTCAAAGATTCAGCATCACTTCGCCCAGTTCTGTGACCTGCCACTCCCACTCTGATACGTGTGATTGTATCATATCCGCTGCTTGATCGAGAAGTGTGGAATTGCGATGTGTTGTCCAATACATCGTGAGGCACCTCATACACATTGCTGTCACGCCCCACTGTCACGCCCACGCCAACATGCACATCCATTGGCATGTCATAGTACCCATTCATGGTGTCAGCGTCACCAAATGACGTCACTGCAGTGACAGATTGATGACGAGGAGGTCCAACAGTAGCATAAAGGGAGCTAGCCTGACTTGTCCTCAGCGTACCATTGTTCCTGCGTACACTCTGAATACGGACAAATATGGGTACAGTGAGGTGTTTTAAATGTGCATCCTTTATTGTTTTGGTGCACTGGCTATTACCGTATCAGGAGAAGTCAAGAACACACACACATGCATAATAATATCATGTGTATATACATCCTTTGCATGTGTGGAGTGACACCTGTCTAGACCATACATACAACTTTGGGACAGTTTGGGACAGGCCTAAGTGTCCTGATTAGAGAGATGTACACATTTCAGAGGTAATTTTGTACACATCTCTATGTAGCTGGGATGGTATTCACTGTCCTAGCTCATTAGAGAGGTGTCTTGAATTCAAAGTGCTCTTATGAACAGGTTGTACATATGTACATTCTGCATGTTCTGTAACCCTTTCTACCAGGCAATAGACATAGCAATGACATCATCAGTCATTATCTTCTCACTCCATAATTTGCTGTGTTCCTGCCTTCTTCCGCAGCTTCAGCTGACAGTGCCGATGCATTTGACAGTGTGCTAATGCCAAGGCCATTAAGAGATGGACGGCGAACCTCAGTTCGTCTCCTTCTGGGTGAACCTGCAGACACGCATACAGGAAGCCATTAGGCCACACCTCAGTAGACAGTGCAGTATAGTATCTGGGCACACGCCCACAAACAGACCAGGTAAATATGGCATTGTACTAGTCTGTGTGCACTGTGCACGATGCACTTAGAGTCACATCAATCACCTGTGGCCAAGTTGCTCACTAGGCCTAGGGGTAAACCAGTGTGGCTTCTGCTTCAATACCCAGACACCACAGTGTATACACCCACCTCACAGTTGAACTTAAGTCTCTGTGTGTTGACTAAACACTCATATAGATGTCCCTACCTCAAGGATGAAGTGACCATAAACTGTTATTTAATTCATTGTAAATATTGGACACATTCCATACACACTGGGATAAATGGCATGCATGTGCATCACATACTTATGCCATCACCCCTACGCACTCACTCTCTGTCTCTCTCTCACACACACACACACACCTTTCTGCCTTACTGTGTACCTTCCTCCTGCCCTGGTCATTGTCATGATACAGAACACCAAGATACAGAGACTCATGACCATGATGATAACGACAGTGCCTGTGACTCCTCCCACAAGCACTGCTAAATAGTCTTCGAGGCTCAGAGGAACAATGGTGGAGCCGGGGGTGATGGGAGAGGTTGATGGAGATGGTTCAGTGAGGGAGGAGGTGGGAGAGGTTGATAGAGATGGGCCAGTGACCGAGGAGGTGGGAGAGTTTGTTGGAGATGGGTCAGATAGAGAGGTGGAGGGAGGAGTTGATGGCGATGGGTCAGCAACAGTGGAGGTGGGAGAGTTTGTTGGAGATGTGGCAGTGAGAGAAGTGTAGAGAGGAATTGTTGGTAAATGGTCATTGAGAGAGGTGGAGGGAGTAGAGTCAGTGGGAGAGGTTACGGTAATGAGAGGTCTTGGGGATGGGTCAGTGAGAGAGGTGGTGGCAATAGAGTCAGTGGGAAGGGTAATGAGAGGTGTTGGGGATGGGTCAGTGAGGGAGGTGAATGGAGTTGTTGGAGATTGGTCAGTGAGAGAAGAGATGGGAAGGGTTGTGGGAAAAGGATCTTTGGAAGTGATGACTGGAGATGCAATGGAAGAAGGGATGGTGCTAGCAGATGTGAACACACTGGGTCTGACTGAAGAGATCTGTCCTTCTGCAATCACAGAGCTGCTGAGAAGAGAAGTGGCTGTGTCATCAGCAGATGGGGAAGACGTGGGTAGCACAGTGCCTGGAGCAGTGGTTGGAGTAGTGATTGGAGCAGTGGCCAAGGCAGTGGATGGGACAGTAGTTGAGGCAGTGGCTGTGGTTGGAGTAGTGGCTGTGGTTGGAGTAGTGGCTGTGGTTGGAATAGTGGCTGTGGTTGGAGCAGTGGCTGTGGTTGGAGTAGTGTTTGGTGTGGTGATTGGGGGAGCAGTGTCCGACAAAGTGAGGAGGGAGGGGAGGGGAGTGGGGAATGGAGGAGTGTCTCCAGGGGGATTGGGACTGGCAAAAGGTGTCGTCTCCACTGCCAATGCAGTTAGACTAGGATTGCTGCCAGTAGGCGCAGGTGACTCCACCAGGATGCTAGATTGAGCTGGAGAGGAGACATGACATGCACACGTTGTAGGGCTAGTGACTGCAGTGGATGATGCCACATATAGCTACCTCATGTGCGAGTGACAAGACTGATGCTATCACATAGTGCAAACAGCTTCAACGCGCGCAGCATTAGCGAGCAGTTTGGCACCAGCAATTCTCCTATACCAGTGAGCGTGCCTCGCGGGCACATAAGGAATAATTATACAGTCGTGAACACATGCACTCGCTCACCTGCAGCGCCTCCTGTGGATAGCAAAGTAATCAAAAGCAGAAGGAGACCAGATGCGATCGCTGTCTTCTCTGCCATCATTGCCTAACTAGATCGACTCGCTGTATGCTAAACTGGGGCGCGATGGGTGCGCCGTGACCATGCTAGTACTCCTACGGCCTCAGTTTCGACAACCGTCCCGTGAGGCAGGAAATTAAATAAAAAGGCTCTTGGGGGGAAATTCACGTACAAGCATATATTATATGATATTATAGAGGCTTATTGCTACGGTTTTCAAATGATCAGTATTAGATAATGAGCAATCACGTATATAGCAGGTCGACAGATGGAATAATTGCAAAGATGTCGACCTGCAACGTGATTGCGCATTATCACTACTGATCATATATTATATGCATCAGTTTCTACGAACTACCGGTAGGCACCCTACACAGTGCACTCGGTTATTCCCCATCTGTATAGCCATGCACTCTTGCAGCTTCACCGACACACCATGTAACCTCCTGACCCAATTATAGGTGAGAATCTTCCACCACGCGGAACGAACCCTACGGCTCATTCAGGCTAGCTATGGCTATAGGAGGATGTTTATACATGTACATAATTACGTAGCTATAATTATAGGCTCAGTTTAGCGAGCCCATTCACGCACCCGTATCTGTATATAACCTGTAGCCACGCATCCTGCTCATGCACACACACGCACGCACGCACACACACACACACACACATGTACAGCACCATATCCCTGTGCATGCACCCAACGTCCTGCAGCCTTCCTTTAATAGTCTCTCCACACTGCCCTGCATGCAACCATGTGTACCAAATCTGCCAGTACCACAATTAATTCAAGCAATGTAGAAAACATTTTAACAAATTGCCGCCAAAATTTCTGTCCATACATTATATAATTGTCTTGCAAGAAATTAAAGCCAGCAATAACATAATAACACACTAACAGTCAAAATAATGCATCAATTAACAAATGAAACCAATAAAAAACCTGCAAAATACAACATAACAGCACAAAGCAGTTGAAATGATGCTGCATGTGCACACGGGCAGTACATTCACAAATCTTCTTCTGCCAGGTCTTGTTCAAAGTAATCATTCGGTGCCCAAACATTTGCGCTTGTCATTCGGTAGCTGTGAATAGCGCTCTCCTGCTGCCTAACATTGGCACGATCATGTTGCTCCTGCTCCATGACAGAACTGTTGGAGGGGAATCTGCTGTCGTGTCTTTCCTCCCTGCTCTTTGGTCTCAACTTACAAACACATCGGTATATGGCATAAAAACAGACAAGCAGTATCGGAAGCCAAGATATTAGAAAAATGGCTACTTCAGATCTGATCCCGAGTGATTCAAGGCTAAGCTCTGGGTGCGTAAATGCAGCCGGGCACATGTGATCACCTTCCGCAGTAAGTGAATTCTTAAACACATACACCACAGCAAAAGAAGCCATGAATGACAGCAAAAGAAAGTAGAACGTCTCAATCCTGTTGTGCTTCTGCTGCTGAAAGGGCTGGAAAGTGCAGTGAATCAGCAGAATAGTCAGAAAGAACCACACATAGTACGTGGTCCTACTGACAGGTGATGGGTTTGCTGCATCGATAGTCCACAGTACCACTCGGTAAAACAGATACACGCCTGCAAAGAAACGAAACTTTGGCTTGTACGCACTTTGGAAGGCATCAAAGAATGGGACCAGTTTGAGGCAGCGAGGCAGTGAGCGCTTGCAGCACATTTGGAAGAGTGCAGGAAGTGCGGGGTAGTAGAGCAGCAAGAGGGGCACAAGCAGGAAAGCACCGAGAATGACAGAGCCCAGAGTGAAGTAGACTACGCAGATACCCCCACTAGTGCAAGCATATTCCTTTGCGCCATTCAGACGAAACACACCAATGGGCACCAGCTCAGTAGTACTAGATTCGTCAAATACATATAGGCTGGAATAGGCAAAAATGGTCCCCGTAATTTGAATAATTTTATTAAAGGAGAGCAAGATTATTGAAGATATGCCAATTACGAGTGATCCTTCAAAAGCGTATTTCTCCCTGAAATGCCGAACAGATCTACGCAGCTTTCCAACAGTGCCCCTCAGCTTCTCTGGGGACTGACAGCTACATGGGCACAATAGCGGTGACAGGAGGAGAACGATTAAAAGAATCAGTACTGCAACCTTTCCATACTGCGCTGTATGGAGGGCCAGTGTACTGTCAATGTCGATTAGACAATATGGAGGGAGGAAGGCGTGCAGTGGGGTCTCAAGAAGCAGGAAACCCCAGATAAAACGCCCACTGGCCAACGTTGTAAAGATAGGGCTAAATACAGGACCAAAGGCAGTCCTCAAAATAGTCACAATGCTTTGATAGAAGAAGACGAATGAGTGGGTTGGGCCACTGGTAAGGTTGATGTTGAACAAGGTGATGATGATGAACAGCACAACCAGAGGCACGTACTCAATGAGAAGGAAGATGAAGAAGGAGAGTGCAGGGTGGAACTGACTGCAGTTAACGCAGGAGGTCTTGTCCGTTACAGACACGCCTGTCCCATTGGGACAAACCGCTAGCACTGTGCCAATTCGAGGAACGCTCTGCGGATACACAAGACCATCTCTCGGTCGAGAGCCGAAGAAGGGAGGGACTGTAGCGGTGTAAAAGTTGTTCAGTGGCTTTATCCCTGCCGTAAGCGACGCCGAGAGCTCCCCCTTCAGGTAGAAGGAAGACATGACCACCGTGGATGCTTCCACAGTGTACGCTGCATCGCTGCAGCAAGCAACAATGCCTGGATATCGTCCCGCGCCACACCAGCAAGAGTTGTTGTATTCGGTATCAGGTAGGAATCCTGGAGGACAATCCCTGGTGGCTGGCTCTTGACTAACGACAGAAGCCGTCGACAAAAGAAGCAGTAGAACTTGACATTGGACCCTCATCTTGCTGCTGTTGTCACATGATAGTGCACTGGAATCGTATTCATAGTTCACGTGACACTACGTATAGTGCTATTAACAGTATGCGTTCAACATACAGTTCGATAGCGGTAACAAGGTGGGCTGCTGCCATGGGAGGGCGGTCTGCAACCCAGAACAGTCTCTGGTGGTAGTCACACCTTCCAATTCTTTCATCTGTACAAGCCAAAATTAAACAACAGATGCTTGCACACACACACACACACACACACACACACACACACACACACACACACACACACACACACACACACACACACACACACACACACACACACACACACACACACGCACACACACATCGAAGCCTAAAACGATAGCTAACCGATCAGTTGTGCCAGGAGTGCATGGCTAAAGAATATAAAGATGGAGGACAGGTAGTTCTCCCTGCTTCTTCCTTTCATTGTGGGCTCCTGGTTATGCACAGTGCTGCTCAAGCTTACCAGCTGAACAAGTCTTTTAGTCTCCTTCAGCACTCCTTCAGTTTGGTCTGGCTGCTCTTGTAAGCACTCCTTGAGCAGACAGCACCATGGACCTCTTGACAGATGCTGAGCTGTGTGTGGTGCATGCATACATGCAAGAGTGTAGGGGGACACATTTGGATGCACTTTTGAGCAGTTTATCTGTGTGTTTGTGTGTGTGTGCATGTACGCGAGCGCATGCTCCAATGTACCAAATGTGGGCTCCACTTGCCCCAGATAGGCAAAAAGCTGCCCTACACATGCCAATGCCATGTTCTTCACTGACTCCACATCCTGCAACACACACACACACACACACACACACACACACACACACACACACACACACACACACACACACACACACACACACACACACACACACACACACACACACACACACACACACACACACACACACACACACAAACACATACACAATGAGGCACCACATTCAGATGGAGGAGAGCACCATTCACTTTAGCTAATCGACCAATCATTGTCACTCACATGTAACACCAAATTGGCCGTGAGGAAGAGCACACAGGAGACCAGGCCTGCACTAGCAGGTGCCAGGCAGTGTTGGGACGCACCCTCAACGCCTCGCCAGCCAGCTGCTGCTAAGCAGACTGGGGCCAGGGTGAAGGGGGACGGCCGACCATGGGATGTAAAAATGGCCGACCACAACTGGAGAGCGGATACTAAGGCAGGAAAGAGGACACAGTGTACTAGATTGACTTTCTTGAGCAAGGACATTTAGAGTAATAGGGTGCACTACACATAAGGGTATGCTGAAAATATTGACCATGAGAGGCCTATAGCTACCAATGTCCAGTGAATGACTCTAACCTTGAGTCCTCGGCGACCTACTGAGTAAAGCAGCTACTAGCGAGGCTGTTGGCAGCGTGTGGGTGCTGTCCTGTGATAAAGTCAGATGCACAAAGGAAGAGTGTCCATTCACCTATGAGCTCACCCATGGGGGAAGAAGAGGGTACGTACAGGTACCTTGAGCTGCTGTTGCTGCTGTGAGTGGTGGTGGTGCACCAGTGCTGAGCAGACAAGCAGGCAGTGAGCAGTCAGCATGGTGAGCTCCTGGAAGGAGGGAGAGAATGTGATGGTCAGTGTCTAGCTCGATCTGCACTGAGCCACAGTGTGTCCAGTGCACAAACACACACAGCCACACACAGCCACACGCAGAGAGAGAGAGACATATACAGTTAAACACACCAGTACCACATATACCTGACACATTGTACCTTTGGTTTTGAGGTGCAAGGAACAAGAGACAGCAGCTTCTTACAGAAAGAGTCGTTACTACCCAGGTAAATGGCAGCTGCATGTGGAGAAGACATTTCTGCACACTATGGCTCCAAGTGTGCTTTGGTGTGGTGCCTGTACGTATATAAGTTGGTGTGTGTTTGAGTGCTTGTGTGTGGGTTTGTGCGTATATACCTTGAGCTGACTGAGGAGACCCACTTGTCCCTTCCACCAAAGGCAGTGCTAGCACAGCATAGAGCAGGTCCAACGATGCCTGAAGGAGTTTCACAGAAGTAGTTCTCATGAAGACGCTCACTGTCTTGTGTGCCACTCTCAACCAGGACTGGCAGGTTTCAGGACAACCACCACCACTACCACCACCACCACCACCACCAGCACCTCTACCCTTACAGGCTGGGCCATTTCCATACACCTCAGCAAGCAGGCCCATCACTCCTGCCAAACACTCTTCACCTGCAGCAGAAGAGGATGACCCAGTATCTACTTCAATACATGTGCACGGAGACTACTGCACATCAAATAGTATAGTCCGTTTATGTGCCATCCCCACCAAAGTCAGTGCTGTTCAAGCAGTGCTCCAGAGCAGGCAGAGCTGTGTGAAGGAAAGGAGAGGCCACCTCTCGGTGCTGCCTTCTTGTTGCTAGAGACAGTGCCTCCCTCAACACACTCAGACAGTGACTAGACAGAGCTGGACTTGAAAGCAAGTCCTAGTGGTTGGAGGAGACACATATACAGACACAATGTGGTGGGAGGTTGCACCTCCACTTCCACTCTCCACACATCACGTCATCTGACATGTATCTCCTCTACACATTGACACATATCATACACATGGCAACCATAATACATTGAAATGTATCGTAATGTTTCCATGGCAATGATGACACATGTATGTGTGGGAGACTATTCACAGCAGAAAGTCCTAGCCAGTCATACCCTCCAAGGCACACACACAGACACACACTGGTACCAGCACACTGTCCAAGGCAGGCTTGCTGTGCAGTGACAGAGACACCAAGAACTGCTGAGTCCCTTGCTCAAAGAAGTGCTCACACTGCTCTCCTTCAGGTAGCAGGGAGACCACCTTCTCAATCTGAGGAGGTGGAAGCACACACCAGACATACGGTGTACTGTGCAAGTACACACACACCATACTACATACATCATTAATATATATAGACATGCATGGGCAATGTAGCCACCTGTACATACATACATACTGTAGCTATGTGTTATATTAGTACTATCTGTACAGTATGTATCTGCATGAGTGTGCACACGTCCATGTGAACTAGTGTCTGTGTACACGCGCGCGCGTGCGTGCGTGTGTGTGTGTGTGTGTGCGTGTGTGTGTGTGTGTGTGTGTGTGTAGGTTCCCCTCACCCATGCCTTCAGCACAGTGCTTGCCATGACACTGTCCTCTGATGAACACTGCCTGGCAGCCCACTCCAGTGGGGTGGGGTGGGGCACACACACCACCCCGGGGTCGGGAAGACCGGCCAGAGCAGTGACAAGTGCACCCTCTGCCTTCTCCCAGCTGCTCACTGCACCCAAATGGGTAAAACCCTGCTTTTCTGCAGCTTGATTGGGACACTCCATTGAACACACCTGGAGACACAAAAATAAGGATTCCATTTACGATGTAATTATTGGGGAGAACTGTATAATTGTATTCCCCAATAGCACATCTCCTAAGGTGGTCTGGGTCATGCCCCTTGGACTTTATAGTCCCTCTGAGATTGATTCTGATCCAACCTGAAGGGTAAAAATCACCAATCTGCCATTTTCAAATAGCCACTGGATGCCCTTCCTGATACAGCTCATGCAGTTCTACTACTGCTCCTGCTTGCCATATCCACAACCTTAGGAACACTGCGTGGGGCCGACATAAGCAGGAGCTTACAGGCACCAGGAAGCAGAGGTGCTTGAGGGTGGTGACTGGCAGGCGGGTTAGGGCAGGCTGGCTGCTGAGGAAGACTGTGAGTGCACTCCGCAGCTCAACAACTGGGGCCATCCTGGAAGGGGGGGGGGGGGGGGGGGGGGGATGGAGAAGGGGGAGGAATGGAGGAGGGGGGGTGGACAGCTGTAGTAGCTACATATGAAGAATAGACAGCCCCAATTGGGAGTGCCACTGTTAATGACACACATGTGAGTATTCCATTGTGTGTGTACAGTAGGTAGCTTCCAATAGCTCTCCTAGACTTACGTACTCACTTCTACCTTTGGTGTTGGTACAACTCGCAGTACATTAGTGGCATATCAGAGGACTTGTAACAAACACAGTACTACACCTCTGCAATAAAGCTACCCCATAACACTAGAAAGCACACTCATATTTGACGCACAACACCACCCAAAGGAAGCACTGGAACCCTTTACCTGATGCGATGGACACACTACGGAATGCACTGGACACCCCTACAGGATGCACTGGACCCCCTACAGGATGCACTGGACCCCCTACAGGACGCACTAGACCCCCTACAAGATGCACTGGACCCCTTACCTGTTGCACTGGACCCTCTACAGTAAGATATGAACCCCCTACCTGATGCACTAGACCCCCTACAGGAAGCACTGGACCCCCTACAAGATGCACTGGACCCCTTACCTGTTGCACTGGACCCCCTACAGAAAGATATGAACCCCCTACCTGATGCACTGGACCCCCTACCTTATGCACTGGATCCCCTACCTAATGCACTGGACTCCCTACCTGATGCACTGGACCCCCTACAGGAAGCACTGGACCCCCTACCTAATGCACTGGACCCCCTACCTGATGCACTGGACCCCCAACCTATTGCACTGGACCCCCTACCGAATGCACTGGACCCCCTACCTAATGCACTGGACCCCCTACCTGATGTACTGGACCCCCTACCTAATGCACTGGACCCCCTACCTGATGCACTGGACCCCCTACCTAATGAACTGGACCCCTTACCTAATGCATTGCACCCCCTACCTGATGCACTGGACCCCCTACCGAATGCACTGGACCCCCTACAGGATGCACTGGACCCCCTACAGGATGCACTGGACCCCCTACCTAGTGTACTGGACCCCCTACCTGATGCACTGGACCCCCTACAGGATGCACTGGACCCCTACCGAATGCACTGGACCCCCTACCTAGTGTACTGGACCCCCTACATGATGCACGGGACCCCCTACCGGATGCACTGGACCCCCTACCGAATGCACTGGACCCCCTACCTAATGCACTGGACCCCCTACATGATGCACTGGACTCCCTACCGAATGCACTGGACCCCCTACATGATGCACGGGACCCCCTACCGGATGCACTGGACCCCCTACCGAATGCACTGGACCCCCTACCTAATGCACTGGACCCCCTACATGATGCACGGGACCCCCTACCGAATGCACTGGACCCCCTACCGAATGCACTGGACCCCCTACATGATGCACTGGACCCCCTACCGGATGCACTGGACCCCCTACCGAATGCACTGGACCCCCTACCTAATGCACTGGACCCCCTACCTGATGCACTGGACCCCCTACCTAATGCACTGGACCCCCTACCTAATGCACTGGACCCCCTACCTAATGCACCGGACCCCCTACCTGATGCACTGGACCCCCTACCTGATGCAATGGACCCCCTACCTGATGCACTGGACCCCCTACCTAATGCACTGGACCCCCTACCTAATGCACCGGACCCCCTACCTGATGCACTGGACCCCCTACCTAATGCACTGGACCCCCTACCTGATGCACTGGACCCCCTACCTAATGCACTGGACCCCCTACCTAATGCACCGGACCCCCTACCTAATGCACTGGACCCCCTACCTAATGCACCGGACCCCCTACCTAATGCACCGGACCCCCTACCTAATGCACTGGACCCCCTACCTAATGCACCGGACCCCCTACCTAATGCACTGGACCCCCTACCTAATGCACCGGACCCCCTACCTAATGCACTGGACCCCCTACCTAATGCACTGGACCCCCTACCTGATGCAATGGACCCCCTATCTAATGCACTGGACCCCCTACCTAATGCACTGGACCCCCTACCTAATGCACTGGACCCCCTACCTAATGCACTGGACCCTAGGTGCACCCAACTGGCTGGGAGGCATGTCCCCAGTGTGGGGTGGTAAACACGACACTAGGTCAGTGTTATGCTGTGTGTGCATTACCTGTTTCCAAGGAGGTAGTCTGTGAAGAACAGGCAAAGGAGGGCTTGTTGCACTGCCAATTCAGCACTTCTCTGTCCAAAAAGATGAGCGGAAGCTATTGAGGACCTTATTCCTTCAGCACCTTTCCCTGCACTGAAAGGGGCAGCATTCAGGGGGTAGTCCACCTTGAAGAGTCCAAGGATTTCATGAGGGAGCCCTGCAAGCAAAGAGCATTAAATCTCCTCCTCCTCCGCATACACCACACGCGAGCACACAGGCTGCGAGACTCAAAGTCATTTAACAAATGCAACACTTCTTCATGTACCCTTGATGTGTGTTAACTGTGACAGGAGAGCCTCCCTGGTGTAGGTGGCATCTCTTGGGTCAACCAACTCAGCCAGTCGGACGCATAATGCAGTGAGGAAGGTGTTCAGAACAGGCAACACCCGGGTGCTGCTGCATTGAGTGGAGAACACACAGAGAGAGAAGGAAGAAAGGAAAGGAAAGGGAGAGAATAGATGGAGGGAGGGAAGGTGAGAGAGAAAGGGAGATGGAGTAAGGGGTAGGGAGGGAGAGGGAAGAAGGGAAGGGAGGGAGAGGGAAGAAGGGAAGGGAGGGAGAGGGAAGAAGGGGAGGGAGGGAGAGACACTCATGCACCAGATAAGAGCTGGCAGAGCATGTGTTTGCTCATGTGTATCAGCACATTTGTCAAAAGCACTGACTTCATGAGTAAAATCTGCAATAAGCAGGCCTGTAGCCATGGTAATCCCTAATGCCCTCTGCCCACCATTGGTTGCCAGGTGAGCTGGCTTCTCTTCTTCCCTCCAATGTGATCTGCACAAACCCGCCCAGCACTGGAGCAATGTGAAAGAAGCACTCCACACCTACACCACACACAACAACAACCCCCTCCATATCCTACAGGGAAGTGTTTCAATACCCACCAAGATTCTTTGCCAGTTTTCTGGCTGGGGCATCAGCCAATGTGCCGAGGAGGTCCACTCCCAGCTGAAAGAGATGGCAGCTGTGTATGCCCTCTCTCCAAACAACAGGGCTGTACTGGAGCTGTGCACGGTAGAGGGAGGGTGTGAGGGGAGGGAGGGTGTGAGGGAAGGGAGGGTGTGAGGAGAAGGGAGGGTGTGAGGGGAGGGAGGGTGTGAGGGGAGGGAGGGTGTGAGGGGAAGGGAGGGTGTGAGGGGAAGGGAGGGTGTGAGGGGATGGGAGGGTGTGAGGGGAAGGGGAGGGTGTGAGGGGAAGGGGAGGGAGGGTGAGGGGAAGGGAGGGTGTGAGAAGGGAGGGTGTGAGGAGAAGGGAGGGTGTGAGGGAAAGGGGAGGGAGGGTGAGGGGAAGGGAGGGTGTGAGAAGGGAGGGTGTGAGGGGAAGGGAGGGTGTGAGAAGGGAGGGTGTGAGGAGGGAGACAGGTGAGTGTAACTAATGAAAATTGACACATACATACAGTGTACATCCCCCAGCTCAGACAGTCCTACCAAGAACACTGGGACCAGTGTTGCCTCAAATGCCTGCAGTGCGAAGGAGAACACTTCCTCCTCATCGGCAGTCCTGCACTTGCTTCCAGAGTGACCACTGTCACTGCACTTTGTCGTACTACCATCCACACCGCCACCATCACGAGACCTGGACAGACTAAACACACATCAGACACCCATCAGCCTATACCCATCACTTCACATTCACACAACAGTCCCAGGGTGCAGCACACACACATACCAGCATGTGCATAATTACGAATACCAACCTGTAACAGTTTGCAGTGATGGCTGCCAGCTGCCCACATTGCCTGATCAACCCCCTCCCCTCCCACGCCCTCTCCACTCCCATCGAGCCTGTGACGTGGTGGGTGATTTGGGCAATACATGACAACTGTGATGAGGTGTGCGCTCCTGCAGGGGCCGTCTGTAGCTCCCTTTCCACTTCCAAATCCAATCTGTACTGGCACAAGGCCAGTAATGGGAGGAGGGTTTGCAGTGGAACTGAGGACGGAATGTGCTGAGGACTGAAGAAGGTTGGGGGACAATGACAATGTCTATCCCACTTGAGGAACATACATACATTGAACACATGCATCACCTATAGCTACCTGAAGCCTACAATTTCAGCAGCAACTGTAAATTTAGCATTAGAAAAATCAGGATTTGGTGCACACTAATTTTAGTAATTTTTGAGCATTTTGTGTATAAAACATTTTTCACCAATACAAAAGGAAGTTAGCAGACAATTTTTAGCAATTTTTCCATTACTCGCTGTATGTGCTAAAATTGGTACCATTAAGAATTGGAATCTTCAAAGGTGCACGTTATTATAGCCTACCACCACAAGTGATGTTCCCACAAAGTGGGTGTCACCTCTGTGCACCACTACATGTACGTACAGCCACATGCGGCCACCTGCCACTCACCACACTAGCGCCTTAAGGACCTCACTGCCCTTTGCACTGAGGGACTGTTGGGCGGTGAGGGAGAGGACCTCCTTCAACAGAGACAGGAGCTGCTCCAGAGGGGGCGGGGCAGTGAACAGGGGCACACCCACTGGCTGACTGTAGTAGTGTACAAGGGATCAGCAAACAAGAGCATGACAGTCAAATGTACATGCTTCAAATCAAATTTTACTTCTTATAACTTTTTAGCTACCTTTCTAGAATCTTCTGTACAAGTGTCAGTCTGCAGAGGGATAAGACATGTGTGCATGTAGATGTCTATAGCTGGCAGTAGTGTTCTGTCTCTCACCCTCCACAGTGCGTGCAGGCTTACCCATCTTCAACATTCTGCCAGCTCCTCATCTTCAGCATGCCCTTCACGCTGGTAACAATGGCTTCCAAACCAAATATGGAGTGACAATTCGTGTAGAAGATAGGCTCCTCACATAGTCCCATAACGCACAGCTGCACATGTCTATAACAGTCCCATAGCATGATAGATGAGGTAAGGAAGAAGGAGAAGAGGGCACAAAGGAGAGAGAAAGGGTACATACAGTGTGAAAGGGTGGACGAATGGAGCAGGGTGTGGCTATTTTGTTTTCACCTCAACACATTCTCATCTCTGGTCTTCATGGCCTCAAAGAGAAGTTCTGCCGTGTCCTCTCTGAGCAGAGCGCTCCGGTATTGAGGGCAGTGCAGCATGAGAGACCTGAGGCACTCCAGACTGGACACCTGTAGTCCACAGTCAGTGGAGAGAAGCACCTGGATCGTGACAGAAAGGGAAGCAGTGGCCGGATGAAATGTAACTTGATCAGATGCATTACAATAAATGTTGCTTGGGTGTCGAACCCTTTTGAAAGCTGAAGCAAGAGTGTTTCCCTTTCGCTCCGAGTTTGGCTGGTCTGCATTCACCAGTTGCTCTGCACAGTGAGGTACCTCAAGGAGGGTCCTTACTAAGCCTGCAAATGGTACAAGGCGACCACCAAGAGAAAGAGGGAGAAATAGGAGGAGAGTGGAGGGGAGGGGGGGGGGGGGGGCAAAGCATAATAGGCTGTGATGCCAAAGGAGGTGAAAGAACTTGCATGTGTATTGCATTTGAGCTCTGCCTGAGCCGCACACTCACCAAGAAGACTTGCTGTGAGTTTGTTTGACTTTGTGTTTGCTAGCAGTCTACCAATGCAGCCACACAGTCGGGTGATGAAGAACCCTGGCAGCACATCTCTGGTGTGGCTCTGGAGGAAGTGCCCCACCACTGCAGCCGCAAGCTGCATCATGTCTTCATCCCGGTGGCACTCCAGAGTGGACTGCAACACATCCAGGAACTTCCCTGCACTCAGTACAACACACAAGTGGCATGAATCATGACACTCTGAGTGACCGATTGTCCAATTATATGCCATAGCATGCAAATGCATAGGCACAGTGTAACCTCTCAATTCAGGCAAGCACTTGCGCACACATGAACATGCAGGACTGTGGCTCACCCTGTGAGCAAGCAACATCTCTGGCAAGGTCCTTTCTGTGCTGTAGGACTGCCAAGATCACCTTTAAGTGTGTGCCCACCCTCCTATTCACTGTTTCAGTCTCCATAACCTGGACACATCGGCTGGCTGTGCGTACCAGGATATCGGCACTGACTGGCTTGGACGTGGGCAGTGCAACTATGGCCTGGAGAACTAGGTGTGAGAGAGAGGCAGTGGGTGTACGTGTGGGTGTGAGGGGGAGGGGTCTACACAGGTATATGCGAAGACCAAGCGTGCACCATGCACTATACATCACCCACACTACACTGTCTCTACAAACTGTTCAATGGACTACAGCTGGAGCTGGTGTGAAGGGAGCTATCCTTGCAGGCTTACCGTCGTTGCAAGCACCGCCCTCATCCTCCCCCTCAGAATAGCGCTCGAGAATGTCTACAATGAGACAGCGCACGCAAGAAAACGTGGTAACGGATGCACGCAAAGGAGCGCTGTTCCCGCTACAGCGGTATACGACGCCAGCGGGTGTATGTCATTGTGTGTACGCACCGAGCACGGTGGACGCGAGGTGCTGTTGGACCCTGAGGTCTTCCTTGAAGATGGCGTACCCTGGGTGTCTTGCGGAACCTAACAGCGCGGCGAATTCCCTCAGAACCTTCTTCCTCGTTAGAGCCAACCCTCCTGGCTCGCCTAATCTTGTCAGGGCGCATGCTATGCACAGCTTGGGAAAGGCGAAGCCCGGTACGATCCACATGGCACTGTGGAGGGCATGCTGCGCTGTCTGCAGCGGAAGACCACAAGCGCCTCTGTCGTGTCCTTCAGACATCTTGCTGATGCACGTTCCGTTATAATTAAGATAATTCAATAATTAAGTCAATTAATCTGGAAATGCCGGAAATGAACCTGATTTAGCGTATATGCCCACGACGGGAAAGGGAGGGGTGAACGG
The DNA here is from genome assembly GCA_964019415.1 of Ianthella basta. Classification (NCBI taxonomy): domain Eukaryota; kingdom Metazoa; phylum Porifera; class Demospongiae; order Verongiida; family Ianthellidae; genus Ianthella; species Ianthella basta. Next base: position 6,694,957 of record OZ025882.1, read on the forward strand.
GCGTCACTGTTCAGTTAGTGCTGTTAGTTGGCCTGCCTGTTCTGTCCTTCCTCCACTCTCAGCAAAGCAATGGACTCCAGCTCACTCATAATGTGTTCCTTTATCTCTTCATTCTCACTCTGCAGACACAGGAGAGACCCAGCAGGAAAGGCTCACAAGGGATAGGCAACATACCAACCCAACAGGGCTGCCATCAATAGCAGAGCAAGCAAAGATAACGCTGTCACTGTACAATGCAGCCACCTGCCTAAAGCAGCCAGCCTCCCTTATTGGCATTGAACCTCTGCAGTATAGCACAGTTCTCACAAATGCCAGGTCAGGGGGTTTCAAGGGTGACCAGAATGGGCTACTCTGTGTATGTTGAATGGTGCATTCTAAGACACAGGTCATCCTGCTAAAGCAGTACAATAAATAAGCCAGCACACTCGTTGGCTAGCAGTTGCATTATGGTACTCTGTGACATCTAATCTTACTCTCAAATCTCTGACTTCTTTCAACGACGTGAGGAACTTTGCTTCTAGCACAGCCTCATCTCCCTGCAGGCCACAGAATAAGAGCCCTCACTCACACATCAAACACACAGCCTGATTAATAGCAAAGGCAATGCAGAAGCTTACCGATTCCTCACTTGAGTCATCCCCGTCTTGCAGAAGGCTCAGCTTCTCCTTCAATCGTGCCACTGCACTTCTCTCTTTCTCAATCTCATCCTTCAGAGCTTCTCTAAGCACCAACAGTGCCTATACAATACACAACAGTACACACACACACTCTTACACACTCAGCTGTTTGTTAGTAGTGTGCATAAAAACAGGAGAATGGAAATTTCGCATGGCAAATTGACTTACATTTCTTTCCTTCACAAGTGAAGCTTCTGTCTTGAGCAAAATGTCTTGTAGTTCTGTGTGCGACAAACACAAACACTGATTGTCAGTCCCAGAAAACAAACAAACAAACAAACAAACAAATTTGCCGCATTAGCCTGTAAACAAGCTAAAGCATGCAAGCTAATGCAGCTTATAGGTAGTGGTTGGAGTGAGAGGGGATGTGCAATGAAAGACAACAAAGGGTCTCCAATCACATAGTTACCTGCTGCCATGTTTGCTTTAATGTCCTCTGGTGTTGGAAGTCTCTTCTGCTCTTGCCCTTCGTTCTGCATAGCGTCTGCCACTGTTAACACCTCCCAGTTCTCCTCTGCATCTTCCCTAGTGCTCTCGGTCTTGTCATCTCCACCTTGCAGCTCACTGCCTTTCTTCTTCCGCAGCATCTTCAGCTAATGTTAATGACATAGAGAGCATGGTGTGTCACTGTGGTAGACGCATGGACAACACTGACACTACAGTAATGAGGGGATGAACTGCATGTAGCAGATACAACTGTTAATTGATCTCACCTTTCTCCGAAAATCTGTAATCAAGCGTTGAATTTCCCACGCCATGTTGTCTGTTTCCTGAGCAGAGACACAACACACTGCATTGCCATTTCTACCACACAACACACGCACGACATTAAGGTGCAATGTGCATAGCACACATACACAGTGTATAATCTAAGTATGTAATGCTAGGCATAGCCTGTAGTACAATCTCAACACACACAACCAATACAGTGCTACAACTCAAATGAGAATGTTGAGGTTCTCCTTCCTCCATAAATAATTGCTTGTGAATGCATGACTTTGTGTGGAGAAGACACACACAAGACTTTGTGTGGAGAAGACACACACAAGACTTTGTGTGGAGAAGACACACACATTTCTTGGTATTACAGGCTAGCTTTAACCTTAAGTGCGTGTGTGTGTGTGTGTGTGTGTGTGTGTGTGTGTGTGTGTGTGTGTGTGTGTGTGTGTGTGTGTGTGTGTGTGTGTGTGTGTGTGTGTGTGTGTGTGTGTGTGTGTGTGTGTGTGTGTGTGTGTGTGTGTGTGTGTGTGACTGCATGAGGTGTCCCAATTCACAGACGTACTGCATCAAACTTCTCCTTCAGTGTACTGAGCACCACCTGTTGCTCATTTTCTAATTTTGTAATCTCTGCGGCAATGTCCTCCTCACTGCCAAGCTCCAGGATGTCTGGGTGCCCCAGTGAGGGGCGTGGTCCAGCACTCTCCGAGGTCTGGGGCAGCTCTGGGGGGATGTATCTGTGCACATGGTTTACAACAAATGGCAGAGTAGGTAGCATGTATTCATAGTGTAGTGTCTTAGGGCACTTCTACTGAGGCTACCAATAGCAATGGGCCATCACAGAATTGTGACATAGAATTGCAAAGCTGTACACTCCACAATCCTGATACCTATGGACACACAAGGCAAATGCTTCATACTAACCCCTTTCTACAGTAGCTATGTCCCCTGTGTTATGGGCTATGCCCCCAGGTTTGTTTGACTGGACAAGGCATTGAATATGTATGCATACATCACTATTGTCCACACTGCCAACTGACCTGGTGAGCTGTATGTCACTGAAGAGCTCTGAGGTGTACTGCATTAAGGCATAGAGCACTTGGTGGGAGGCCTGGAGGGTGGGCTGGAAGACTACAATCACATTGGATATGCTCATGAGGTTCTTTGATTCCTGCGCAGAAAGGAGGGAGGGAGGGGAGGGAGAGTGGGAGGAAGGGGAGGGAGGGCAACAGGGAGGGGAGGGGAAGGAGGGGAGGGAGGAGGGTTAGGTATACAATGGACTAGTGTTACAACAGAGCAATTCACACAAGGCTCCAAGGATCCTTTAAACTGCAAACTGAGTGCAGACAGTTGAAGGTGCCTGCCCACCAGCCAACCTTCTCAGTGACGTGTTGGATGTGTACCATGAGCCATCCCAGGAGTAACCGGTTGGCAAGAGGGAGCTGTGACAGCACGTCCTGGAGGGCACGTACCTGCATCTCACCTTCACACTGAGCTGAGAGAGAGAGAGAGAGAAAGACAAGGAATCAGTCATGCTGACACAAGGCAGGCTCCCAAAGGATACATACACCAAACATCTGTCACAGTAGAACTTGATTAGTGTGTACGTTTATAGCCGACAAACACCTTTATCGTCAAAACGTCCCACTGCACCTTACACAAAGTGTGGCTACGTACACATCTGCTCATGGCTTACTTATCACCTGAGGTCACTCACGTACTGCACACAGCAGTCATCACACACATTACTGGTTAAGGTTGCTGAGTCCATGTATGTAAAGTATAGCATCAATGGACTGATACAGTATCCACAGAAGCCTACAATGCTGGTACAGACACACCCCACAAAGGCAAGTTGATACTGTATACATTCATTCGTGTTCACAGTGGTGATGAGCCTAATCCAGACAATGAGGGGCAAGTACATGCGTATAAAGGGTGCAATGACTACAGGGGGGCGTGGTGTGTAGTGTACACACCCACAGTGACTCACACACAGCGTCGTCAAACAGTGCACCGAGCTGATAGGTGAAGATGGGTTCAGGCAACTCCCGGAGGTAGAGTTTCAGCAGGCTGGCCACGGTGTGAATCTCAGAGCTGGAGAGATCAACCCTCTCACCTTCATAGCACAATGAAGGGAAACAAACACTAGTGACATGCAGCACACATACATACACATGCACACACACACACACACACACACACACACACACACACACACACACACACACACACACACACACACATCACCAACCTCTGTCATAAGCATCTTTGAGATTCTGAACCAGTGACTTCACTCCTGGGAGGCGATACAGGCCCTCCTGCTCCAGGCCTAAGGGAAAGAAGCACAAGTCACATACAGAATATCTAGCAACTTCAACTGGCCTCCCCAGACATACATGTACACACAAATACACACACACACACACACACACACACGCACACACACGCACACACACGCACACACACACACACACGCACACACACCTCTCTCTTCAAGAAAGTCGATGCACTGCCGGAATACAGTTGGCAGCTCCACCCCGTCGTCTGCCAGGACACTCCTCTGAACTGCAACATCAACATGGACCCCAAACACTGGGTTCTCCGGGAGCACTGAAGAGGGGCACAGTACAACAAAACACCTCACAAGTAACAGGGTTAAACCTGCCTGGGAGGACTGCAAATGACAAGCTAATTCTGCTGCACAACTCATGGCAATAAACCTTAGATTTACTAACAGTTGCAATATTCTTTCATTTGTCATCAACAACTGCACCACTGGCTACTGTTATAATAAGTGTTCTGTGATCTGGCAGTATCCATGGTAGCAGAACACAGTTACAGCTCTAAGGATGTGTTGCGAGCAGAAGAAATTCAGTCAATCTAGGCCTGAACCCACATAAGGCAAGGGTAGGTGAATGGTCATGGCTGCCATCAATGGCTCAGTGAAGCTCTGCAATAGAGTGTACGTCTGGCAGGTTGGTGGCTTTCTTCCTCTCACCTCTCTCTTCCTTTCTCATGCTTCCACGTGGTGAATTAGGTTACATTTGCCAATATCACATCTGATTACAGTGTTATCCCGACCACAACCATCCTTGAGTTTAGCAGCAAATGCACAACTCATTAGACCCAGATCAACACAGTCTGGGTCCCAGACCAACACAGTCTGGGTCCCAGATCAACACAGTATGGGTCCCAGACCAGACAGACACGGCTACTGCCTCTGACGACACAGGGAATGAGCAATGTGCTGTTACACACATGGACAGCACTTTGCCAATATCCCTCTAAACTTGCCTTTCTCTAGAACATCTCCATAACTCTTCTTTTTCTTTCTCACTTTTGGCAGTTTCCAACCTCCAAAATTGATCTTAAGCCGACGTTGCTTGGGGCTACTCTCTGACCTCCTACAATGACACACACACACACACACACACGCACGCACACACTACATACATGCGATTAGGGTATGGTATGCAGCACTACACACAACCAGACACCACAACATACTACACGCGACTAAGCAGGCCGAGCATCCCAACATGCACAAGCATGTCTACGCCACGACACGCACCCTGCAGCCTCAATAGCGTCGTAAATATATTCTGCTCTAAAGCCTTCCTGCCCATAGTATCCGCTGAACAGCTCGACCGAGCCCTGGCTCTGCTCCACGCCTTCATCCTCCGAATCGTCAGAGAAACTGTCAGTGTAGTCATCGTCCGCCATTTTCCTCATAAAGCAGCCATATAATTATTATTACGTCACGGCGCAAAAATGGCCTTGATAGAGTCCAGTGCACGTGATACTATACATACACTCATCGCTCCATGTCCATGCACTGTGCACCGACTGCATGAATCAACAAAGCAAGTAACTGCCCTTGTTCATTTGGGGGCAAAACGCTTTGCTTGTTCTCTAACTCTTCGATCGTAATCATTCCGATCTTGGCTGCATCGTGTGGAGGGAGAGAGTAAGAGTGAGAGTGAGTGAGAGAGAGAGAGAGAGAGAGAGAGAGAGAGAGAGAGAGAGAGAGAGAGAGAGAGAGAGAGAGAGAGAGAGAGAGAGAGAGAGAGAGAGAGAGAGAGAGAGAGGAAAAATCACATAACACTACACACAGACACTTGCCCACTGCTAATCCATAGCAACAAGACTACATAGATACATACCAGACAAGATACATTAATTCAAACTGGACACTCAATACTACTACTTTCCCACCCACCCGTATTCACATATACTAATGCGTAGTCTAGCAGAGAGGTGGCCATATTTCAGAGGTAGGTTTGTACACATCTCTATGTAGCCGGGACAGTAGGCACCGTCCTCATTAAGGAAGTGTCCTGAATTCAGGGTGTCCCTTTTCAGCATGGCCCACAGATTATTGTACAAACTTGCCCCCTTCATCAGCACATGTGCTGCCCAGTGGGGTGCAATAATAAATAAGGTACTCACCAATAAATAGTGTATGCATCTGCCTGGGCTGGGTCTTTGATGTTGGGGTCGTTCAGGAGGTCTTGGACACCAAGCAAAATCTGGCACAAGCAGAGCACACAACAAAGATGGCATGCACAAACACACACACGCACACACACACACACACACACACACACACACACACACTTGTTTTATTGTAACAGCCGGTCTCCAGTCCTTCTCTTCATCTAATAGAGACAGACACACTGTCCCTGATGGGTACACATTCGGGTGGAATATCGGAGGCTCAAATTTGCCTACAACACGAGGCATAGAACGACAGCAATACACGACACAATGAACGATATATTATACAGTACACTAGCCACTGTAACAGTGAAGAAGTATGCCCAAACATATACATGTATACAAAGATATGGAGTAGTGTTTAACTGCTGGAATGTGGTGGTTTGTGATTGAGCAATTTGCAATGGATCTGGTATGCACAGCTAAACAAGACCTTCGCACTCCAGTGTTCACTTGTTGCACAAATTGCACGATCACACTCAATTCACTCATTGACATAGCAGATAGCCTTTAACATGTGTGTGAAGGATTGGTCTTAATTAGCAATGATAATTATTAACAATAATGATAATTATTAGCAATTAGCAATGATATTAAAGCAATATAAAAGTGGGAACAGTCTACGGGACTAGATAATTTCTCCATTTCTAGTGTGTGAATCTTCGGTTGTTACACATCTGATTGAGCTCCAATGGACAGCACATGCAACAAAGTGTTGGGCACACACAGACATCAGTATTGAGGGACACTACACTCACACTTTGGAGGTGATGTTGGGTAATCATCACGAAATATCATCCTTAACTTGTACAGACCTCCCTCCCACACCGTCTGTACAAAATAGATATGACATGAATAGTACATTGCCACACACGTCACTACATCCCATACAACACACATCACTACACCCCACACAACACACATCACTACACCCCACACAACACACATCACTACACCCCACACAACACACATCACTACATCCCACACAACACACCACTACATCCCACACAACACACATCACTACACCCCACACAACACACGTCACTACATCCCACACAACACACGTCACTACACCCCACACACACATCACTACATCCCACACAACACACATCACTACACCCCACGCGCCACTACACCCCACACAACACACAGCACACATCCAACACAGCGCTACAACCTGCCGTCCTACAATACAGAACTACACCTGCACTACACAGCAGTCACAACAGATACATGAGCGCCAGAATCACAAGTCCTTCGTGCCAAATCGTTATTACAGTGAATTTACTATACAATGTCACATTGTGAAGACGTGACCATCAAACACAAGATGGCCGACATACCAGACACTGCACTTTTATTTATGACCAATTACGCACGGCCCCGTACTTACCCCCTTCTTTCCAGGGATAGCGCATTCCCAATTCATTAAGTTTAGCGTTCCATCTTGGTTCTTTGTCGGCTTGGCCACAAAACCCTACGAAAGAGGAGCAAACGTGTTTCAAATTAAACTCTAAATCCGACCTGCACGGTTCACGGAAGTTGTTATAAGCTTACAAAAGGGTGGTCTTTTCGCCACGCTTTCCTCTCCTCTGCCAGCCTCCCCACGGCTATCCCTGACATGACGTCCCTCTTATCAGATCACGTAATGAGAGCTACCAGCCCCTGATGTACCGCGAATAGTACCCGTTTTGGCGCGCGACTGGCGGGAAATTTTGAACGCGCGAATATGTAACTACCCCATGTAGTGTGGAGCGTATATATTCCGCTTCTAGCACCAAGGGCGGATCCAGGGGTGTTTCCAAGGTTTCCAGTAACTGGTCAGATCACCTCTGGCTAGTATTTGCATGTATCCGTCTTATAATGTCTATGCTTCCTTATAGCTATACCTTTATGTGTTGGAAACCAGTCATAAAAGTTTCTCGATCCGCCCTAGAGCAGTGTACTGATTCAAATTCCTTGGTAGATGGCTGGTTGTCCCAGAGCCTCCTAACAGGCATGCATTGGGAATAAGAGCATTCTTTTGCCTTCTGCCCAGTGCCTCCATTTCTCCTCTTCATCTACCAACTGCCTAATCTTGTCCATACAGCAGCTCAGCAGGAACTAGGGGACTGGATAGCAAGCCAGACCATAAATGTGAGTGTCTATGGCCAGACTAGGATGCATGATATAGTCAGTGAAGCAATTCTTTAACCCCACTTTGCATGACAAGCAAGCACGAGGTAAAAATTAAACAACTCATCAGTTACAACAGCACTCCAATTAAAAATGGGTCACCCTTACATTCCACACTGTCAAATTACACCAAATGGAATATTGTACACACATGCAAAGAGTGCACTCCACTCTATAAACAGGAGCAGCTTTTAACTCTTTCCAGCTGATTCCTTTCTCTTTCGCAGGTAGACACCCTTCCACTTCTCAATCGTACTGCACCAGTCTTGGGAGTTTCCAGTGGGGTCTTCTAGGTAGTAGGTTCGATTAGGCTGCATTGATTGTAGAAAACAGCACAGTGATGCATGTCTGGATTGTTGCTGTATAAGGCAACCAGCTCTCTACAACAACCAGCAATTCTGGTCCTAATAGCACTAAGACATTACAGTATACTTCTGTAAAGCAGCCACCTCTCTGCAAGGACTAACTTTAACTAGACAGGTTTCTAGCATGAGAAGAAGTGAACCTGTTATCAATGACAGCAGGCGATGTGTGTGCTTACAGTGTGGATAAAGAAGATCTTCCAGTTCTTTTGTTCCACCTGCAGTGCTTCTGACCAGGGGATTTCCCCCTTTAGCTCCATGTCAACAGGATCAATATAGTACAAACGAGGAGCATCCGTGAGAATGAGTTGCCGCCGCTTTGCAAACAAGCCCTGAAGGCAAACGACACAGCAACAAACAATAATTTTGTACACAGTAGCAGTCTTGAATGTTTCAGCCGGCAGTAGTAGTAAAAAGCACAGTTGGGTAGTGAGATGGGGTGTCTCGGTCACTCTGCCTACCTTTCGCTTGTCAACAAGGCCATGCTTGACAATCAGTTCATTGTTGATAAATTTGTGCCTGTGAATGAGCAACACACACACACACACACACACACACACACATGGAACAAAATGATCAAATATGAATAAGCTATGAATAAAGTTAATAATGTGATGTAGTCAGAGTTGAGCCAACTGACCAGGGGGACTCTTTGGCCTGCTTGGTAAGTAGCTTCTGCCTCCCCTCCCTTGCCACCTCACTGTCGGAGCGCTGTGTAGTGCCTGTGTCCCCCAGACCCCAAGCCATCAGGAACCTCTCATCAAAGTCATCATCACTGGATCTCCTAGCCATCTACACAAGAGGGCATTGACATGCAAGGAAACACAACATCCCAGTAACTGAATGGAGAACGTTTCCTATCTTGAAGGTCCTCAATAGCCTCAACGTTAAAGGCATCTGCGGTCACTTACGTCATAGTCACTCTTCAGGGCCTCTCCGTCCTTTGTGTTTGAAGGGAGGTAGGGAAGAATCTTGGGAGGTTCCTGCTCTGGGAGGGTGTCCCATTCAACTCCAACAAAGAATGGGTGACCTTTGAGTTGCTGGTACCCTCCTGCCTCCTCGCAGCCTAATCGCTGGGTGTGGTCACGCACCTTCACATCAAAGCAGAGTGCAAGGAAAATGGCACATACCATACACATGTGCATATACCCCTCTCTTCTACTTCTGCTTCATCCATCCACTTTGCTGTACACTCTCCCTCTATCCCCTCCCCCTCCCCCCTACCAGTAGCTTGGACACCAAATCAGCTGCTACTTCATTGAAGCCCTCTGGGTAAGCAAATTCATTCTTAATGATCTTCTGGAAACAAAGGTACTCATTTCTGTACAGTGGAAGGACAGGCGGCGGTACTCTTTAGTGCGGGATGGGTCTTGTGCCGTGTCTACCAATTTGTGGTGACTTACGCAGCATGAAAAGGTGGTCTTCCAGCAATGAACTGATACACAATGCATCCAAAGGCCCACAGATCCGAGCTAAAGGTAGTGCGTGCGTGTGTGTGTGTGTGTGTGTGTGTGCATGTGTGTGTGTGTGCATGTGTGTGTGTGTGTGTGTGCATGTGCATGTATGTTGCAGTGTAAACAAAAAACAAGCAAATAGACTCTGTCCACTACAAGAGCACACAAGACAGTCCTAACCCAACCCACTACACCCTGCCAGACATGCCTGCCCTCCCACTCTAGTGACAGACACACATGAACACACAACTACATGTACAATGTAGGGCCGCACCAGCCCTGGTACAACACCACCCCCACCTCTGAAACACACCACCTAATTCTACCACAACACAAGGCCTTTCTGCAACAAAGACATGTGCAGTATGCATCCCACTGTCCATCTCTCAGGCACTACCTTTTAAATGAAACCTTTTCCTGCAGAAGCTCGGGTGAGACATACTCTGGAGTGCCTACGAAGCTCTTTGCTCTGTCTGTGACAAACAGAGACAGTTTGGCAAGGTGTGGAAAGGAGGAAGGGACAGAGAGTACCTGCTACAATCAGTCCAACACCTACGTACTTCACATCCCACACATGCTGCACATAGGGGCAGTGCCTTCTGCCCCAACTACATGGAGATGCGCACAGACTACACCTCTGAAAAACAAGGACACATCTCTAATCAGGACACTAGTAGGCCATGCCAGGTAGTTGACCAGAGAGGTCCACACACAGTGAGGCAACAGGTGTTGCGAGGCAGGCTTAAGGTACTTGCTAGTGGAGCCAGCAAAGAGGCTTGTATTCAGAGCAACTCTCATGTTGTGATACGCATTGGGCTAACCTTCCCCAGTCTCCAACACCTTGGCAGATCCAAAGTCTGTGACACGAATGTGCATCTTGTCATCCAGGAGGATGTTCTCTGGCTTCATGTCTCTGTGAATGATCCCTAGCCTGTGGAGGTATTCCAAGGCAACAACAATCTCTGCTGCATAAAACCTTGAGCCAGCCTCATCAAAACTGCCAACCTAACAGAGGATAGAAACAGAAACTTCAAACAGCTCACATTACAATATACTTCTCACTGTAGAATAGCATGTGTGTGCATCATGGCACCCACCCACCCACACCCACCCACACCCACCCACCCACACCCACCCACACCCATACACACCCATACACACCCACCCACACCCACCCACACCCATACACACCCACCCACCCACACCCATACACACCCACCCACACCCACCCACACCCACCCACACCCATACACACCCACCCACACCCACCCACACCCATACACACCCACCCACCCACACCCACCCACACCCACCCACACCCACCCACACCCATACACACCCACCCACACCCACCCACACCCACCCACACATGCACCCACTTACTTTTCTGATGTAATCCAGGAGTTCACCTCTTTTGGCATAAGTGAGACCAAAGTCTTGGAAGACGGTCAAGGACACACAAACACAACAACCCACCATGCACTTACATCGCAAATAACAACAACAACAAGTGCACTACTAACAACAACAAATACACCATAAACAACAACCAGTGCACTGACAACAAGATGCTCGTGCATATGTACTTATGTCTAGGTACACGCCCCCATCCTACAAGATGTCCAGGTACACACCCTCATCCCCTACAAGTCACATCCACAAGGACCCAACGTGTACTGAAGCAGGTGTCACACACAGCGATACCACTCTACTGCATACCTCTGGGATAGTACCCACTGTCCACATTAGAGAAGTGCCTTGAATTCCCAAAATTTAGGGTGTCCTTTATAAGGGATTCCACTGCAATATACGTAAGCCACACAAAAAGACACAACACAGTGCGCGTGCACACACACACACACACACACACACACACACATGAATATAACAATTGTGAATACCACACACACACACACACACACACACACACACACACACACACACACACACACACACACACACACACACACACACACACACACACACACACACCACCGCAGTAACAACAGCCTTAGAACGGTGACTGGATACAGAGACTGTCCTTGTCCTGGAAGGTGAAATAGAGCTGAATAAAGAAGGGGTGCTCCAACATCAGCATGACTTCCTTCTCACGGCTGACATACTGGACCTTCTTCTCACGGATGATGTGACGCTTCTCGAGAATCTTCACTGCAAACATGCAAGAGGCAAGACAGATGTGAGAGCCAAATGTAAACTCACTTCTCACAGCACAATTGTACAGTTGTTGACACAAAGGCTCCCAGACACAACATAATTTATATATGGACACTGTATTCCCTCCTGTGCACTTGTGTCCGTGTGCGGGCCTACTCACGTGCATACTGCTTCTTAGTCTTCTTGTCTGAGGCCAGGACCACCTGCAAGGCGAAAGCCCAGTGACTACGTCTTCGCACATGCACACAACTGTTGAGGGGCGTCCTATTTAAGATTAACATCCGGCTGCCTCTGGCAGCTTTATTTGACATATGCAACGATACTGTGAGCACTTCACACGACACCAAGCGGCCGCAATACCCGCTGCTTACCGTGGAGTACGACCCCTCGCCCAGAATCTTTTCAAATTCGAAGTCCTCGCGACTGTACTTTCTGGCTTCTTTCCCTTTACCCTGAAATTCTTCACCGTTTAGCATCTCTGCGTCTGAAGTCGCCATTCTCCCTAGACAGCTACGCCTGCACCCTCCTGGTAGACGGAAGGAAACGAACAGACACACCCGCGCGGGCAGGGCAAGAGGAAAACCTCGTTAAGTATGCGAGGACAACCCCGCACTTAATATCGGACCACGCCCATCCGCACTGACAGGAGGCTGGGAGCTGGATAGAGACTAGGGAAGCATCATGAGCGCACGCAAAGCGGGGCAGAAGGTCTTCGACTGGGTTAAACTATCCTCCATGGTGCCCAAAGAGGCAAGGGCCGAGTTTGCTGCCTTCAGAAGTCGCCACGAAGCAGCCAAAGTTGCGTAAGTATTACTATACCCACATACAGGTTGCATCGAGCGCCCAGTCAGTTAAGGGCCTGTCCAACTAAATTCGAACACGGCCAGGTCCAGCTTAGCCTTGCCTCAAATGTTGCTTCCCTTCCACCACTCCTTTCAGGTGTATGTCTCTGCCCGAGACGCCCGAAGCCATTGACTGGGACTCGTACCGCCGGAGCATCAACAAGCCAGGTTTTGTGGACTCTTTTCAGAAGCAGGTTCGCATACGTTAGAACTCTTGCGGTTGACTCTGTTTATTAACACAAGGCTCCGGTGTGCAAATGAACCACATTGCAGTCAGCCGGGGGCACTCCCACAGTCACATGTGCCGTACTCCTGGAATAGCTACTTGCTGCACAGAGATGTTTCAAATGTTAGGGATAATGTAGTGGTCTCTCGCTCCACCTACACTGCACACTACAATAGGCATCTTCTTTGCTTGTACTTGATAGGTCGTCTCCATTTTTGCAGCTGTGGGACCCTCTTCTGTCCCTGTGGTGCATTTTAAACACTTAGCCTGTGTGTTGTGGTGGATATTTGTGTGATCACTACCGTGTGGTGGGCCCAGTGCACTGTCCCGTGTGTTTCTACTGTCTGCAGTTTCAGGCTGTGAAGGTGCCCTACCCACAGGACGCATACTCGGCAAAGATCGCTCAGCAGGAGAAGGAGTTTGTAAGTGTGCATTCAGCCGGGTGTGTGTGTGTGCCGGAGGGTGTAGGGATGGCTGCTTTACTTCATGCTAGTTGAGTGTTTGTAAATTTGTGAGTGAGGCCAGTGTGTAATGGAGCTATTTCACAAGTCCTCTTGGCTCCAGGTGTGTGTGTGTGTGTGTGTGTGTGTGTGTGTGTGTGTGTGTGTGTGTGTGTGTGTGTGTGTGTGTGTGTGTGTGTGTATACATGTGTGTGTGCGTGTGCGTGTGTGTGTGTGTGTATGTGTGTGTGTGCGTGAAGGGTCCTTCCCTTTCTTGCATTGGTAGGAGGTGGAGGCGCAGGAGGCCATCAAGCAGGCAAAGACACGTGCGGCAGAGCTCAAGAAGGAGTTGGAACATCTCAAATCACAAAAGCCGTACGATGAGATGACAGTAAGTTGTTCACCTCCCTCTCCTCAGCACATGATGCATGTGCTACTGTTACTACTGAGCAACTGTTCTTCTACTTGTGCACAGATTGACGAGTACCTTGCCGACAAGCCTGAGCTGCGTCGACAGATAGAGGTTGACATAAAGAACTACCACTGGTATTAGCTCACTGCACATTGACCGAGGATGCACATGTGGGGCTGTAGACACTTTAATAACCCCATACAGTACCTCTGATGTGTATATTCGCAGTATGTTTTCTGTACTAGTTCATGTGAAGTGTTCAGTTCAATGTATTGACATGTAAGTGAGTATGTGCAGTATGTGCAGTATGTATGTATGTATGTGTGTATGTGTGACAGTGGGGCCTGCTGAAACTGTCCGTGGAAGAGTGGCTTGAGTTGCAGAACTGAGACACTGTCAAGTTTGGAGCTGTGAACGTCCAGCTTCTGCCTTTGCAGAATAGAAACATCAATCTGATATGCACTATGCAGTTCAAGCAAGATCACTAGTAAAAGTAAATGTTTGTGTTGCTGCTACACAATTCTTACTGTATACATTGTACGTACAAGCATGATATGATAGTGGTTTGTGCTTGCATGGTGTGACAAACTATAAGTCCACCGGGTTATTGCTCGCCAAATTTTGTTTGAAAACGTGTCAATCTCAGGCTCTGCTGAGTCCTGCAATTGGATATATACATACATACATGGCAAGTGGTACTGTAAGCTCTAACAGGCCTGCTGTCAGACAAGACCTGCATGGCTGCAACTTACTCAGAAGGGAGTTGCTTCCCCAGAACAATGTAGTCCTTCACTGTCTGGTGCAGCATGACACGATGGAGCTCTGTCAGGTCCTGCTTTTCAGCAGTCTCCTCCAGATCAGATGCAGCCTGCAGAGAGTGGTATTAAATTGTGCAGTACACCAGAATTACCTCGAGCGAACATGAAGCAATTAGGACACTCACACAGAGGTCAAAGGTCACATATGTTTCTGCAAAATAGTCCAACTCCAGACTAAGTGAAGAAGAACAAGTTAACTCTGACAGAGAACTGATAAGTGACACGTAAACTACGTAAGCAGCTTACTCATTGAACAGAGGATTGAGCTCTTCCTTGGACCGTATCAAGTAATTCAGCAGTCCTCGCAGTGTGCCAATCATTGCCAGAATACTCTGATCTGGCATCTAATAAAGGGATGAGACAATGGTCATGTGACAGGAAGTGACGTCATCGTCGGGACTGCAACATTACCTGGTCCACTTCCTGTGATGTCGTATGCAGCCGGCGATACCAGTTCCTGCTACTAGTCTGCAAAATATAGCAATTGACAGTCACTAGAGGCACATCCAAACACTCCTCACAAAGGTTCATCTAACCTGCACAGCAGTTGCCAGCACTTTATCAGCATGCCCCACCCCCTTACCAATCACCATGGTGATGATAAAGGGGTATATGTCAAAAATAGTCTTCAGCAAACTGCATGGATAATTCAAAGAAGTCAGCTCATCAGTCACAGTGACAGCATACGTAGTAGAAGTTTGCCAGTCTCACCGCATGTATCCTTCGAGTAGTAGCAGGTTCTCTTTGCAGGTGAAGTCTATCCTAGTCTGGTGATCTTCAATGTACTTCTGTACTTGTGTACTGATGCCTTGCAGTGCCTTCATCAGGTCAGTTACCTGCCGGGTTGGGGAACAGATGTGAGTGCATGCGTGCATGCATGTGTGTGTGTGTGTGTGTGTGTGTGTGTGTGTGTGTGCTAGTGTGTGCACTCCATGCTTCCTCACCCACGGTTTGACAACTGGGGCTGCTGCCCTGTACCCAAGGTCATTCTGAGCAGTGTGAACCAATTTCACTGCCTCAAGCAGAGCCAGTGGAAAGTGTATTTCGCCACGATACAGCACAGTCAGTTGACTATATGTGAAACATAGACACAACCAACATGAGAAGAATAAGGGTGGGATGCTCGTGCACGCATGCATGCATATGTGCACACATGCACACAGATACACACACACCACACACACACCACACACACACACACACACACACACACACACCAAGCTCCCTGTTGTAAAACTCCAAGTCCCAAGCGCTTAGCAAGGAGTTGTAGCAGCTCTTGTGCAATGGGTGAAACCCTGCCATTCCATGTAGGCATGAACACATCATTCTGCAATAAAACACAAAATCCTCTTGCTACGCAACATGCACAGCACTCCGGCACCCTTACACTTACAACGTACTCCTCTGCTGAGAGGATGATTTTGAAAAAGGCAGAGTAGACACTCATAGCTGTTGTCTCTTCAGTCTTCTCCTGAGATAGGAGAACATATAGCATTATGTAACAAGATCCTTCAAATTACAGGTACAGTGAAACATGTCTAAGGTGGTCACTGTGTATGAGGCAGCCACCTCTCTCAGGCCCCGTTTACATTAAAACGTTTTCGCCCGTATCTGTAGCAATTCCGCTGCGTTTGCACTCTCTGTTTACATGCAAACGACGAAAACGATATGGTAAACGGAGGTTTTCAAAAAATGGAGACCTAAGTGGAGCTGTTCGAAAACGGTATCGTATCGTACGTGTGTAAACAGGTGAAAACGGTTCTTTTTGGCTTCGGTTGTCATCGAGGCGTATCAGAATGTCGGTAACCGAAAGGAGAAAGACATTTTCAGTGGTCTTAGGCCTTACTTACAACATATTAGCGTTTTTCGCCCCTTTCGCCTCCTCGTATTCCTGCGAATGTATCAATATGTATCAAATGTATCAAACGGTACGAATATGGAATGCCATCCACAGCAATTGCTCCATATGCGAATGAAAACGTTTTAATGCAAACGGGGCCTAAAACAGCCAGCCTCCCTGGCCCCAGGTATGTAGAACTAACACAGGTCTAAAACATTGCAGTCTACCTCAGTAATGCAGCCATCTCTGTATAAAGGTCCATTATAACTGCCCCACTAGTGGCTGTCTTAGACAGGTTCCACTGTACAATAAAGTGCAGGACTCTATATTGGAGCTTGTACTGTGTGCACAGCAAACATGAATGGGATTATAGCTACTGTACGCACGAAGTCTGACCTGCCCAGGATGAGGAGTCTAATGAGTATGTGGACATTATACTCACCAGCTTTGGTAAGATTACCATAGACAGCTGGACCCTTCCCCGGGGATTTCCCCTATGAGAGCTGAG
>OZ025882.1:6712302-6732302 GCA_964019415.1 Ianthella basta
GTCATACCACTCCAGCGTGTCTTTATCAGTGATTCCCTGTAATGAAGTACAAGAACCACTGGCAACGTTAGCACATAACAGTACACAGGCTTATGTGTACCGTGTACACACACACACACACACACACACACACACACACACACCACAACATACTGTATAATGTACACACCTTGAGAGGGACATATACTTTGCCTAAGAAGTCATCACTGTCAGCTGACAAATCCTGGAACAACCTGTCAAGAGAAAGGAAGAAGGATACGCATGCACTACCTACTACAATATAATTGAGTCAGGAGACCTCTACATTGACACATTCAGCAGTGATATGTGCTCATTGAACCAGTGAACCAGGCACTGATGTCAGTTCACTGTATGGAAACACTTAGAACAATCTCTATGCATACATGACGATCTAGACAATGATTTAGGTGAAGATCTACTGGAAGTGATGGGCTTCACATCAATGAGAAGCACTATAGTCTACACAACCCCCTATACAACTAGCAATGAGGTCACTCTGAAAACAGTAATAATATTTTTGCAGTAGATGCGAAGAGTCACAGAGAAGAGCCCCATACAAGTACTGTAAGCAAGTCTACCAACCTAAGCCTTACCTGATCATCCCCCTCATCCCCTTCAGTAGTCCACTTTCCTTCTCATCTTTGTCACTGTCCCTAATACATGCATCAGGAGTGAACAAGGACACCTAGCTGTCAATTACTGCTCACTGCTTCAGTCAAGTCACATCCCATGTACACACCTCATGCCATGCCAACAACCACTCTCAATGAGTAGCACTTTCAGCATTAGCTGCTCAATCACACAGCTTGTCAGGTACATTGTCTTATACTTCAGAGACTAGTGCATATTGTACACCACACTAATGGCTGATATGCAGAGTGCGCTGTCAGCATGTAACACTCCCTCCCTTCCTCCCTCCCTCCCTCCCTCCCTCCCTGTGTCTTGGTTGCAATGCACCTACAAACAGTAGCTCACCATAGTTCAACAGCTAAGCACTTGCTCTCTGCATTGTTGACAGCTCTACAGGAATGAGGGCAACCATTTTCATGGAATTGATGTCATGGCAACCAGCACAAACAAGCCCCACATAGCACCTGACCTGTGTGCACTGTTGTCTGGTGTGTGCTTGCATGCATGATGTACAGTAGTGTACATACATGTCAGGTAGCTCACGTACATTTTAAATGTCTCATTCCACTCTGGGTTGAGTGTCTTCTCAATTATTGCAGAAGTGAAGATGTCCTCCTGCCTCACCTCCATCCCTTCTTCCACCCAATAGGACAGGTCCTTTGTGAGGCTCTCTGTCATAGCCTCAGGCACTACTGCCAGTTGACAATAAGGGTCACTTGTACCTGGACCAGAGTAAGATGGAAAAGATCAAGACACATCACTCAAGTCCTCTCAAAACTGAAAGTTAACTGATTGCTATCGTTTGAAAATGAACCAAACCTCCAACTTTCAATCGGATGCAATGGGCTTCTACTTGAACCCTTGCACATTAGTGAGCCAGGTATTGACTACCCATCTACATGTGATTGCAGTGCACAAGTTCAGAGCCTCCTCTTTAGTGCAGTGCACTTGTTGTACACACCAAGTGCTATTACATAACTTAAAAGTAAATATGAGAGGTTTATGGACACAGTGGGGCTTTCCATATTGTATGTAGTGAAGGAATAGTGTCATACTTCAATGTGTGTGCCTAGCTAGAGTTGTGCAGTATATATCTTTGGACAAAGCAGCAAGCTGTTCCTTGCTAGCCACACATCTGAAACCTAACTGCATGAATACCTGGAAACCACAAGTACATTACCTCACAGAGGATCTCCTTACAAAGTTCACCACAAATTCAGGAAACCTCTCTAATGAGGACAGTGCCTGCAGTCCCAGCTACACAGAGATGTGTACAAACTACCTCTGAAAAAGGACACCCCTCTAATCATGCAGAGCACTGGGCAGGGTTCTAGCTATCTACCAAGATGGTAACCTGCAGTATGAATACTCACCACATGAGTCCCTTGCCATCAGTCCTTCAGCTCTGGTCACTGTAGCAGCAGCAGGTTGGAGCAGAGGGAGGTCATGGTGTACATACGCAGTAATACATACACAGTAACATTCACAGTAACATACACAGTAACATATACACAGTAACATATACACAGTAACATATACAGTAACATATACACAGTAACATACACAGTAACATATACACAGTAACATATACACAGTAACATATACACAGTAACATATACACAGTAACATATACACAGTAACATATACACAGTAACATATACACAGTAACACATACACAGTATAACACATGTCACAGTCTGCCACATGTAAAGTGTTATCACAAGTGGTTGGAATGTGTGCATTGTCCTCCTGTGCATCAGACCTTTCAATTTTAGGATTTCCCCTTGTCTCTGGAAAAGGGAATGGAATGGCGTAGAAGGAGAGGAGAGGAAGGAGTAATACCCCATGAGGGCAAAAGTCATGCCTCATGCCATGCATGCCAGCCCATCCACTCATGCCAACCCATCCACTCATGCCAACCCATCCACTCATGCCAACCCATCCACTCATGCCAACCATCCACTCATGCCAACCCATCCACTCATGCCAACCCATCCACTCATGCCAACCCATCCACTCATGCCAACCCATCCACTCATGCCAACCATCCACTCATGCCAACCCATCCACTCATGCCAACCCATCCACTCATGCCAACCCATCCACTCATGCCAACCCATCCACTCATGCCAACCCATGCATGCACCTCTGCCAGGGCTGCCTCCTTCAGCCTCTCATGTCGATCTGCAGTCACTTGGCAAGCCTTTAGAAGACAATACATCAACATATCACATCACAGAGCTATTGGTCATGCCTCCTAGGAGCAATCAACTCTACATTGTAGAGGCAAACCAGTCTCACGTGATCATCTACTCTTATCTGCCATCCATCAAACAACTCACTTTCTGGAGAAAATCACTATATTCACTCTGTGGGCGAGGAAGCTCTCCAGGTGCATTCAAGATGGCAGACAAGGCAGAGCAATACACCACATCCAACTTGATGTGAAAATGAGTAGAGAAAGCAACAACAATCCGCATGTGCTGCCAGTGTTGTTTGGTACATTTCACTGTTTCTAGCAAGTAAGCATCGCATGTCATTCAGTGACAAGACCCAAACTCAGGTCACAAAGTAGGACATTCTCTCGTGAGGCATATCAACTGTGACTTGCGTATGTACATTGGAGCAGGCAATTGAGTTCACCAGTGCACTCAGCATGCATGCATGCCCATCAACCAACCTCCTCTGTTGTGGGCTGAGTCTGTAGCAAGTCTTTCAGCAGGACAGGCTCACTGCTAAGACACTTGCGCTCCTGTTGCAGTGTGAAAGAGGCAGAAACAACTCAACACCATTTCATCTCCCTCTCCCTCATTCTGCAGTTCCCTTTTGAAGCTGCATTGTAATCTCACTATCTTGCATCATGTATTGTTGCATGTACATGTGCACCCGAGCACTACTCACCTCTGCTTCCAAAGCCTCATCAATGTGCTGCAGAGCTTGGAGAACCTTATCATCAATGACTCCACACTGTGCTGCCACCTCTGCAGATCTGCTTCTGTACATACCCGCCAGAAGGGGAGGAAAGTAGCTATATACGTAGCTAGCTAGCTAGCTATAACACTTCAATAGAGTGTGTGAATGCGAGCAATTGACTATAGTAGGAATCGCTGGCGCTGTGAGCGGACGAAAGCAAGTGTCAAGCATGCGCAGTGACAATAAGCAGCACACTGCAGTTGGTCCGTTCCAGGAGACTAGCGCAACACAAGAAACCCTACGAGCTACGTGCGTATACGTGCGTGCAAGGCACCGAGAATATCGCCCATGTCCACCAAAAGCGCATAATACACGCGCCAGTGTCTCTACAACTAACCGTCTCACTCTAGGTGAAGCGTCCATCCTTGGGATTCGGAAGTTGAATGTTTCTATTGCCAAGTGCTCAGGGTCTATGGTTCAGTGCTCCGTATCGATCGCGAGTTCTCTGATCGAGCCTGTGGTCAATTTGTTGACGGAAGCGCCTCTCGTTCCCCCGCAATTGCGCAATACGCCATCAATTATGGTCACGTGCGCGGTGAAAGAAATCGTACAAAAGTTAGCCTGGAACCATGCAATGATTCACAATATGTCATTTTAACGAGTTTGAGGCCTCTTCTCGCTCTCGAGCAGCTCTTGGATCTGCAGAGAGGGAAGCACTTTAAGTCAACGTGGATGTACATCACACAGCCCTGTGATACACTCACCTGCTGTTTGTACATCTCCTTCACATCCATGAGGTCAAGTCTGAGCTCTTCAGCTCTTTCACTCATCTCCCCATACATCTGAAGGAGGGTCTCGTTGCGTGTGTGCATCTCCTGCACCAGGAAGTGGATGACTGATAACTGTACAAACACACACATACACACACACACACACACACACACACACACACACACCACATACCTTCAATGCTGCCTGCAGACTGGGGATGGTCTTGACACGCTCTTCAAGTGCTTCGTTCTGTGCGGCCAGTTTTGCTACTTCTTCTGTTAGAACTGACCTGGAGCGCTCCACGCTGGAAAGTAGACTGTGTGTGTTGGCCAGCTCCCCTTCCTTCTGCCTCAACTGGGATTGGTAGTGCTCAAGGAGTGGGGCTGTTGTGAGCCCACTGTGCTGGGAGGCCTTTGAGAAGGACGACTCCCAAAAGGAACCACTACTCTCAACAGACACAGAACGAGACAGTCCAGTGTCCTGCTGGGGCAGACGGAGGGAGGAGAGGGGAGGGGGTGGAGGGTGGGGAGGGAGAGGAGAGGAGGGGAAGGAGAGGTTAGAGAGGAGAGGGAGATGGGAGAGAAAGGGAGGGGAGGTGGGGACATATGATGGGAGGAGAGGCACTCTTTCTGCAAGACTCTATTATTAAGGTTTTTAAGGAAGTGATGCATGGAACATCACACGCTCAACAAACACAAAGCACTCAGACTGCACGACTTCAACACGTGTATCCAGTCTATCCTCGACACAGGCAGGTTACTGCCACCTCCACACATGACACTGTCTCACCTGCCCAAGGTCATGACGCTTTGTGCCCGATACTTCCAACTCAGCAAGTACCTTCTGCCTCTCCTGCACAAAATATTAAATAAGAGCCCCATGACAATACTGCAATACACCCATATACTACTACCCATATACAAGGATTCTCATGGAAACAATGGCAAAAGTTCATTTTGAGATAAGAGCCCAAAATGATGTGAAAAGACCCCCATAATGTCACGATAACAGCCCAGTAAGAATTAGTCTGGCCACTTCACCCAACTTCTCATTATCCTGTGGGGGCACTAAGTAAAGATGTGGAAGGCTTATGATATTGTGATAAGAGCCCATGATGGTGTGATAAGAGCCCATATGTCTTAGCAAGAGAACAGTGCCCTTAACAAGTCACCTTCTCTTGCGCTTTGGCAGTTGCTTCCATCACTTTGGACTCCACAGAGGCCCTCTCGTAGTCCAGCTGGTGCTCAACGTTCTCCTACGTAGTGACCACAATGAGTGGAAGCAGAAGTACGTACCATCACAACAGCAAGTGTGTGTCTGCCACAGAGCAGTACGAAACGGCAACACTCTGCATTAGCTCAAAAGTGTGAGACCTCACAAACCACACAACTGTAGCACTGGTGTCATTCATATGTACATCACTCATACTATGTGCGTACACATGCTGGCTGCACTTCAGGCCACTCCATGTTGGAGGTGTAGCTCACCTTCTCCTTGCGAAGTTGGTCCAAAGAGGCTGTGTACGTTGCCTTGAGAGATTCTAACTTCAGCACAGCTCTGTGGGAACACCAGAGATAAAGGCTGAAGGGCACACTAGGTAGGCAGTAGGCCAGGTGAGAGCTGTGTGAAGCACATAAGGCAGTGTTTGGAACTGTGTACTAACTTCTGGCTGCCTTCCTCTGCAGCAGCTAGCTTTGCCTTCTCTGCCTCAAGGAGGGCGTCCTGTTTGGTCTTGTCTTGTCGTAGTCCCTTCACTTGGGCTTCGAGGGAGGTGAGGCGGCTCTGAAGGGTCAGCTCTTTCTCGGCAAACTCTCTCTCCTTCTCCATTGCTTCACTGGCATGAGCCTGGGCTATACCTGGAAGGGGTGGGGGTGAGAGTGAGGGGTGAGGGGTGGGAGTGAGGGGTGAGGGGTGGGAGTGAGGGGTGAGGGTGAGAGTGAGGGGTGAGGGGTGGGACTGAGGAGTGAGGACTGAGAATGAAAGTGGAACACTGTAACACACACTATCTCATATGGTGCTCCCACCTAGTCGCTCCGTGAGTGATCCCTCCACCATCTCCCAGTTGGCCGTCTGTGTCGAGTGGATTGCCTGCAAGTTCTCAAGCTGCCGTAGAAGGGGCTTGGTGGCTACATGAAGTGCAAAGGAAGCAGAGGTGGGTAGTTAACCGAGGACAGTGCTAGGAGGTGGGTAAGAACTGGTACCACTCGGCATCTTGTACCTTGAGAGACACTGGCTGAGAGTTCCTCATTACGAGATTCAGCTTCTTGTAGACGCTGGAAAGTGAGAAGACAGTGAGTGTGGATGGGGTGATTGCCAACACTACAGTTGTGTTGTGTTGTGTCAATGTGTGTCTGTCTGTGTGTGTGTGTGCGTGCGTGTGTGACCTTACATTTTGTAATGCTGCAATCTCCTGTCGCAGCTGGTCCTCCCGCCATGATGCTTGCTGATCAGCCCTGCCAAGACCAGCTCTCAAATCAGCAATCTGGAATGGAAAACGAAACCTACAGTACCAAGTTACCACACAAAACATGCACCCCCTGACAGGGAATAGTTGAAAGGACTATTGATCTAAAGTGGCCTATCTTTACCATGTGCGAGAGGAGATCTGAGTGTCCACATATGGACACTATTGCGTACCTGTAATAACAGCTGGTCCTTCTCTTGCAGGGCCTCCCTCCTGTGCTGTTCTAGAGTAGCCTTTAACTCCTCCTTGGCAGACATCTCGGCACTCAGAGTTGCCTCCTGTTGGGCGGGGCAAAGGGGTGGGGCTGGCACAGTTGAAATAGAATACCTGGGTGGGCTTATGTACGTACGTACCTTGATGGCATTGTCGGACGCTGCACTCGCTTTCTTCAGGTCAGCCAGCTCCCTAGTCAGGTACAAGGACAATGCAACACACAGGACAACAATCATACAGAACAAACAAACACACAGGATGAACAAACACAGAAGACAAACAAACACGGAGGACAAACAAACACAGAGGATAAACGAACACAGAGGACAAATGAACACAGAGGATGAACGAACACGTTAGAAGCAGAATATAAGACAGGCTCTCACATGTCGAGATACACACAATGACATGTGACTGCGTCCTTACGCACTTGAACACATTGTCCAGGTTCGTCTGCAAACTGCGAGACTTGTCCAACAGAGCATCACGCTCGGTCTGTAGATAGACACAGTGACACCATGACAGAGGACACTCTCACTTTCATCATGTAACACCTTGTTGGAGTGTGTGTGTGTGTGTGTGTGCGTGTGTGTGTGTGTGTGTGTGTGTGTGTGTGTGTGTGTGTGTGTGTGTGTGTGTGTGTGTGTGTGTGTGTGTGTGTGTGTGTGTGTGTGTGTGTGTGTGTGTGCGTGTCTGTGTGTGCATACCTTGACAGACGACAGTTCCTGAGTCTGCTGTTCAGCGAAAGCATTCAATTTGGACAAGGTTTCTACATGGCAAGAGCAAAAGTAAACTGTAAACAACAACAGTAACCATGCAGTAGTCATGGCAACAAATTCAACACACAATGTACCTACGTAAGCTTCACTCCCTACTTACATACCTTGGAGCCCTCGCTCACTCTCCTCTCTCTTCTGCAGTGCTTCCTTCAGCTTTCCAACCTCAACTTCGGCATTCTCCAACTGCTGCCTATAGGTGGACCAGCAGACAGTTCAGAAAAAAGACAATGGCATTTATACTAACAGAGCAATAATTCTCTACCACACATGCACACACTCACCTCAACCCGCCTACAAGCTTCTTGTTCTCCTGGTCCTTAGCACGAAGCTTTTTGATGGTGTTGGAGCTCTGCAGCTGCTGTTTGGAGAGCTTCTCTCCCTCTTCCCTCAGAGCAGTAATCTCTTCATCTTTTTCACTCCTACACAACACAACAAAGTGGTCGTGACATTCAACTCACTCATATACTTTATAACCATTTGATGGCGCACTGTATACTGCAGGTAGGTAGTCTACAAATCTTAAAAATAAAATGATTAACCCAACCAGGGAGAATTACTATTTCATTTCCTTCATGACATCAATCAGATGGAAAGTCTTCAATGCACTTACATCGAAGATCTTTGAGTTTCCAGTACTTGCAATTGCTTCTTTAGTGCTTCCTTCTCCTGGTGAATGAAGACACCACACACACAACTGCGTCAGTCTCACCACAGACACAACAACCACAACAACACATACAGTACAACTGCCAGCCCCACCCTTGATCCAAAGTGGCCATGCAACGATTCCAACCCAGCTTAAAACAAGTATGCACATTGACAGACACACAACATACGTAGCAATAAACAAGTACAGTAGGTCATGTGACCAACAAAACAACTTGTCATGTGACCACACAAACAAGTTGTCATGTGACCACACAAAACACAACACACTGTATGTATGTAGGTACACTGTTTCACTTTCGGAGTGTTAAACACTGTTGCAGTGCACCCTAGAGTGTGTGTGTGTCTGTGTGTGTGCTTGCGTGCGTGTGTGTGTGTGCGTGTGTGTGTGTGTGTGTGTGTGTGTGTGTGTGTGTGTGTGTGTGTGTGTGTGTGTGTGTGTGTGTGTGTGTGTGTGTGTGTGTGTGTGTGTGTGTGTGTGTGTGTGTGTGTGTATGTACCTTTAACACCATATTCATCTTCTTCTCAGCAGTGGATATCCTCTGCATGAACTCTTCCTTAAGCTCTTCAGTGTTAGTCTCACCGCTTTGCTTCTGCTCCAGAGCAAATGCAAGCTCACTAAAGGAATGAGGAGAAAGGCAATACTCCATCAAATGAACTCATTACAGAGATACCAAACACTGTACAAGTTAAACAGAAGCTGATTTAAAGAGGTAGAAACAGCAATTTGACATGCGTTGTGTACACACAATGACACCACAGGATGGGCGCTCAATTCATTGTGTGCGTGTGTGTGCGTGTGTGTGTGTGTGTGTGTGGGTGGGCATGTGTGCGAGCACCTTCTCAGCCCATCATTATCCTCGTTGAGGCTGGCATTAGCCTGGCTCAAATCCATCAGCTTCTGCTCCCTCACTTCAAGAACATGTTTTGTCTGGAGCAGCTCCTGAAGGGGGAGATGAGGCAATGGACAGCACTTCAGGTAGACATGAGAGCAGACAGGCATGCAGGTAGGTGGTTGTGTGTGTGTGTCCGCACAACAGCCTATATAGCCACACACAAACCTCTTGAACACTCCTCAGTTGAGTCTCTAAGTCAGGCCGGCTACCACCAGTTGATGGTGGGGCCAGGGCAGCGGCTGGTGTCATGAACTCCATCTCCTGCTCCTCCCTGTTGCCCTCGAGCTGGCTGTCCAAGGGCTGGCCCTCCTCTAGTAAGTTTCCACGACCATCCTGTATGGCCTCTCTGCCAGGGGTCTCCTGGTCATCAGCACTTGTGTGAGACTGCTCCTCTTCAAAGCCATCATGCCTCTGTGAGTTTTCTGTCTTCTGAAACTCCTCTAAAGGCGGGTCATCTCCACTCATGCCAAGCTCAACTGCAGAGAGGTCCTCCTTAGGGCTAGGCAGTGGATAGTGTCCTGCCACTTGTGAGAAACCCGCACCATCTTCATGTACCTGCCCTTCCTCCACAGAGCCACTGTCAGGCAGCAACCGCTGAAGAACATGGTCTGGCAAAGGTGCATTGACAGTGTCTGTGTCTTCACTGACACCCAGCTGACTGGTCCTGCTCGGCGTGCTCAGCCTATCCTTTTCACTGGAGCTAATGTCCACCACATTGATGCCAACATCTTGCTTGTACTCCACAGCAGCACTGGGTAACCCCTCTGGTGTGCCTCCTTGGGGAATGACCTCTGGGGGTGTTGATGTCTGCTCCAACCAGCCACCATCCCACTCATCTCCTTCACGCTTAACTTGTTCGCTGGAGGGCAGGATTCCTGCTCCCTTGAGCCCGGCCTCGTCTGGTTGGTCCACCTGAATCAGCACCTTCTCCATGTGTATGGTCTGAGAGGCATCGGCTGGTTGTTCTTTGGTAAGGCTCCCAGCACTTCTCTCCCCCTCCTCAATCCCTGCTGCATCCACCTGTCCCACAGCTTCACTCACTGCTGCACTAAGGTCAGGGAGAGCACCACTTGTACCCACCACGTCCTCCTTGTCCGAGCTGCATTCATCTCTCACCACCCTAACATCAGACTCAGATGATTCACTGACAGTGCCACTTTGTGTGGTAGGAGCTAGCACAGCATCTATAGAGAGCAGCGGCTGTGACTGCCATCCATCAGAGAAGGGGCCTTCCCTGCCACTGTCTTCCAGGGACATCATGTCAGTTGGTGTAGGTTGCACTGGGATCATACCACTAACAGACGCTTCTCCTACTGGAACTGGTTGGCCTGCAGTTTGCTCTGATGTGTCTGCTTCTTGTGTGTCCCCGCTTGACACCTTTAGAGGATGGCTCAAAGGTGGTTCTCCCTGCCCTCCTTTTGACTCGCTTGCAGTTTGCAACTGCCTACGGGGACTCTTCGCAGAGGTCTTGTTCTCCTTTCTGCTCAGCACTTTATGCCCAGACTCTCTCTTGCCTTGTAGATGGGACTTTGGGGTGCTGCCTGCAGAGGGAGTTGATGGCGGCTTCTTCATTGCACTTGAGGGAGTGGATGTGAGTGATTGTTTCTTTGAAGGAGAATCAAAGAATGAACTCCAGAATGAGTCGGCATCTGCAGGCTGTGACTCAGTCTTTCCTGCAGATTGGTTGTGGGAGGGGTCTTCTAGCCCCTCCTCCTTTGCTGGGGTTGACCAGAGGGAGGTAGTCCAAGAACCCAGGGAGGGTGTGGTCCCAGTAGGAGGGGCTGCTTCAGGGCCACTGATACCCTCCTCCACTTGTATACCTGCAATGAACACATTCAATGCACCATTGACAGTCTGTACGATGTACAATCAATGATTACACTCTCTCTGCTATAACACCAGTATTATCATGCATAAGGTGAGACTGAATATACGTCATACGTTGCATTATTGCATAGTTACTAATAATTAATCAATTATACGTAAAACCATAGTAAATTATTAATCAGAGGCAAAGATTCTCCAGGACCCGTGTAATAGTGTGAGAGTTACCTGCCGAAAGAACGTCATGATCCTCTTTGATGTCCAAAACCTTGTCAATTGACTTTTGAGCTTGACTAATGGCTGTCTTAGCAAAGCCCAAACTGGACTGTAGCCAACTCATGCTTCTATGCTCGCCTGTAGTACTGTCGTAAATAAATCGACCATTTTGTTCACTATTACGTAATAGCATGACGTCAAATTACACAAATCACGTGCAGTTGCACGTGCCTGGTGACCGCCAAAGAATTGACGTGTGTTCTCTTTCAGCCTAAGGCACTCGCTTAGGCATCATGTCGGCGGATCAAATGAGAAAGATGTTGGAGCAGCTCATGGGCCCTCAAGGTAAAAGGTTTCCTGCTGCTTCTGTGAAATGTACTACCCAATATTATCATCCGTGGGACAAGCTGATTGGGCTCCTCACTTCGCATGTAATATTAAAGATGGCGGGTCATGCGTTGAAGAGTGTATTGTTCAGACTCGTGCATAGCTCTCTTATATTCTTATATTCATGACTTATTGCACAAAGAAATGGGATTTACGTTTTTCTCGAACCTACCTTTGTTGTTATTAACTCCCAGAGTCATCTGTGTAATCTTCATCTGTGTTAACTTGACATGCATTTGGTGTAGACCAGACAATACGTAAGTTAACTCTCACGTGAGTTGTTCATGCTATTATTGCAGCTCACTCATGACTACCTCAGCTCCACTACTTGCATCACATGAGTAACTATGTGTGTGGGTAATTAGAGTGCTTCTGGTAGTAAGAGAGGCGGGAATGTTTACAACACAGCCCTTGTGTGAGTAGCGTTTAACATGGCAGAAGCGAACTGGACTCGTGATTTCTTTCTAGTCAGTGCCTTCTGTACCAGTCCTTCACTGTTGTTTGTGCCGTGTCGTCCAAATCTTGCTTGTGCATGCTTGTGGATAGTGAGGGTTGGAACAGGTCTGCACATGTAGCTGTGTGCAATGGTGTGTCCGTGGGAA
Source organism: Ianthella basta (assembly GCA_964019415.1). Taxonomy (NCBI): domain Eukaryota; kingdom Metazoa; phylum Porifera; class Demospongiae; order Verongiida; family Ianthellidae; genus Ianthella; species Ianthella basta. The sequence continues at coordinate 6,724,685 of OZ025882.1, forward strand.
TGAGGACACTGGCTTAGTGTTCTTTGCGAGCAGCCTAGCACAGTTGGAAGCACTGTTGTAATGGGCTCGTTTTAACCCTTTAACAGCCGTTTCTGTCTACTGTGTCCACTCAGATGAGCAAGCTGCCAACCGGCACTTTACTGACAGTGATGTCTGCAGGCCGTTTCTCCTGGGCATCTGTCTACACGATCTATTCACAAACACGGTGAGCAGTGAAAACCCACCTGTGGTGGCTTGTGGACAATATGCAGTTTGCATGTTCCTTACATGCTGTGTTTACAGTGGTAGTTGTAGCAGCCCTTCTCACAGTTCCACTTATTGTGAACTTTGATTAAAGCACTGACTCGAGTGGACTGGTTTAATCGAGGGCAGACCTTTGCTGATGAGGGAGGCAGGTGTAACCCCAGGGTACTGTCCCGGGTTTGAGCTAGGAAATAAACCGGTGACGGGTGACCGGTGACCTTTGCTTTTGTGTAAAAGGGAGTTGCGCACTGTAATACAAACAGTACACTCCACTCATACCCACACCCCCACATACATGTACCTCTGTGTGACCTCCTGAAGGGGTAATGGAGCATCCCCCACATTACCTTGGGCAACTCCCGTGGGACCGCTTCCTTTAGGGGATTGTTCTGTACACTGGGTCTGTATTGGTACATAAACAGGTGTGACTACACTTTCAGGGTGTGTAATGTGGTTTTTAGAGACATGCACTGCTTCCTGTGTGTGTGGGGGGGTGGGTGTGCGTAAGCGTGGGTGGGTGAGTGAGTGTATCCATGTGTGCTTATGCTCATGTCTACAGAGGGAAGACCTAGGAGCATGCTCCAAGATTCACTCAGAAGCAATGAGAGGGGATTATGAGAAGGCATCACAGAAGAAAGACTACAACATGGAGGAAGAGGTGACACACACACACACACACACACACACACACACACACACACACACACACACACACACACACACACACACACACACACACACACACACACACACACACACACACACACACACACACACACACACACTGACTTGTTCATAAATAGGATGTGCTTGTGTGTGTAGGTGTTGGAGTACCTGCTTGACTTCATCGGTAAGAACGAGAAGAGAATTGTGTCAAACAAGAAACGCCTTGAGGCAGAGGAGAGTCCTGAGTTGGAGCAGAAAGCAAAGGAGATACATGAAGTGGGTATTCAGATTGGAGAGAAGCTGGCCAAGGCTGAGGCTCTAGGTGAGTGTGTGTGTGAACATGGCAATGAACACGGTATGGGTCACACGACCATCCCTTGGATCCCCCACTTGAGCTCTTCCATTGACCACTAATGCCAATTACTATGTTATCATTGTTTGTTCGAATGTCTTGTGATGCTTCAGAGGCTATCTTAAAATGGAAACAGGGTCACTCCCTTGCCTGCCCAACATGGGGCTTTATGATTGTGTTGAGGCATTAGGTTCTGGGCGTGGTGGTGGCCTTCCTCCATATAAGGGCGTTATGAATATCATTATGGAGCACATCAAGCTGCATAATATAAAGGCAAGGTATATCATAATGTGTGCTGTGTTGCAGCTGAAGGGCCATGTGATGGCAGTGTCTTGACTATGGACATTGACCAGGGCCTACTTGGTGGTGGCATTCTTGTACTCCAGAGGTTATGTTTTCAATATGTTTGTTTGGCTGGTGAACATGTATATTCGAGTGGACAATGCATTGATGTGCTGGTGAATGTGTAGTCAAGCTGTCATTCTTCTTGTTTTGGATAGGAAATGAAGGGAAGGTGGATGAATCTCTTGCAATGATGGCAGAGGTTGAGCAGTTGAAGAGACGAAGGAAGCAAGCAGAGGTAGGATGAAGGCATGTTTGGTGGAGGATAGAGGGGCACTGTTGTAGACCTCTACATCTTAGCTATGTACGTATCTGCACTAACTGGACAATTGCCCTTGCCTTAAAGCTCACAGTGTCACTTTCTCTCATGCGTGTTTGCCAGTGAGGCTCGAGGCCTTCCCTGTGTGTACTCCCTCTCGTACGTATGCATGCATAGCAGCTTTCTCTCAGTCTGCTGTAGCGGTGTCCCCGCCATAGTGTGACTCCTTTGCCTACCCAATGTTTCTTTTAGGATGATTACCGTGCTAGCCTACCACTGAGCTCAAATCAACAGCAGAAACTAAGGGCTTGTGATGTGTGTGGAGCCTTCCTCAGCCTGTATGACAATGACAGGCGGTGAGCGGGGCCACTAGGTCAATTGCTGCTTTTGTTATATCACGTAGGACTCGTATCATGCTCTGAGGCCTCAGTCTGCTATTCGCACCAGCACACAGAGGCTGCGCCCGTGTGAGATTTGTGGGGCCTTCCTTGGCATGTATGACAAGGATACTGTGTAAGTGGGGCCTCTCACAGGGCTGCCACTTCTGGACTAAGGTCGGATCGGATAGGGGCCTACATGGGTTACCTGCTGTGGTTGTGCTCTGAATGCATGAGCTGCGCGTGTGTGTCGATTGAAGTGATGCATGCAATTTAGTGCTCCATCTTTTCCTTTGTGTCAAACAGCCTTGCCGATCACTTTGGTGGCAAACTGCATCTTGGTTTTGTAGCCATTCGAGATAAGATAACTGAGCTGGAGGTAAGAGTGTGTACACTTTGCAATGGCATTACTTCTGTATCTTGATGGAGTGTGGTCTTGTGGTGCAGGAAAAGATAAAAGCTAAGGCAGAGAAGAGACTTTATGATCGTGAGGTAGACCACTCCTCTGAGGACAGGAGGGCCAGTAGTAGGAGGGGTATGGGGAGCAGGCGTAGCAGAAGTCGGGAAAGGGACCAGGAGAAGGACAGGGAAAGGGATCGGGATAGAGACCGGGATCAAGAGAGGCGGTCTCGACGGAGCCGCTCCCGTGAACGCTCAAGGTACAACAGAAGTCGTTCAAGGGATCGCGACCGGTACAGAAGAAGTCGCAGTAGGTCACGTGAACGTAGGAGACGGAGTCGTAGCCGATCAAAGGAGAGACGCAGAAGAAGCAGATCACCAGATGAAAGGTACGCTGGTGGCAGCGAGGGAGGGGTTCTATGTAGATCATGTTGGTTATTCATGGAAAATGGACAAGTTTGTTCACTAATGTGTTTTCACTTTTGTGCCTGCAGGTCCAGATATCGCAGGAGCCGAAGCTGATCCACAAAGTAGTCAAGGCTATGCCTGGACCCAGGATTCCTACATTAAGTTTCATGTTAGCATAACCATGTTTTAACTTGTGTGAGTGGATAACTTGTAGTTCTAGTCACCTGCTTTATTGATTGTTGCCCCTGGTGCTTACATACCATTTCAGGTCGTGCATGGTCATAGACTGTAGTTTTGTTGGTTGGAAGGATGAGCAGTATTCTGAAGAGGCTAAGTTGAACAATATCGCCTCGCAATGATGGCCACAGTTCATCCAGCATCAGGTCTACAGATGTGGGCGTTAGCTTCGCAGGCAACATGAAGGAGATTTGGAAGACCATCTGGGTGGCCAGATGCTAAATCTCATTTGTCTAGGCAACAGTTAACATGACTACATTGTTATTGGAGCTGTAGCTTGTAGTTGAGGAATGCTCTGTAGATTGTAGCTGAATGGTAGGAGTCGCATACTCTGCACTGACCAGCTGTGTGTGTAGGGTGTTGCCGTGGGTGGCCCATTACTACATTGGAATGGACCTGCACCTTTCATAGGCTGAGTTCTGTCCCATGGGTAAGAGACTTTGTGTTCAAATACAAGCATACGTGTACATTGACTGTGCTAGTTGTAACTACTGCACATGTGCACAATGGCTACAATATATGTGTGACTAAACTGTGTGTGTATTTCTACCTGTTTGTGTGGTGAGCTTGTGTGTGTGTGTGTGTGCATGTGTGTGCATATGTATGCACTTCTCGCCACGAGCAAAGCTCAACCAGTAATACTAGCCCCTCATATCTTGCCACTAGCAACCATCACACATACACCACACCTCCTGGGCCTGTGAACTTGCCTCGGCGCCAAACAGGCCCTAGCCCAAGGACAATCACAAGGTTATAGCCGAAGCTGATCCACAAACTAGCCAAGGCTAGCTATGCCTGGACCCAGGACTCCTGTGTTAAGTGTCGTGTTAGCAAAACCAGTTTTATCTTGTGTGAGTAGATTTTAAACTTGGTCAAATAATCTTAGTCACGTGCCTTAGTGATTTGTCACCCCCGGAGCCTGGAGAGCTTGCATTCCTTTTTAGGTCGCGCGTTGTACGTAGCATAGACTGGTTCTGCTTATCGGTTTTGTCCATGGTTGGAGAAGGATGAGCAGTATCCTGAGGAGGCTAAGTCGGGCAACATCGTCTCGCAGTGATGGCCAGAGATCGTCCAGCCTCGGGTCTGCGGATGTGGGCGTTAGCTTTGCTGGCCACGTGAAGGAGACGTGGAAGACCATCCGGGCGTCGGGTGCCAATCTCAACCACCTTTTTAAATCTTTGAAAGATGTTGCAAGCGAAGCAGATAGCAGGTAATCTAGCTAGCAGTCCTGCTGCAGTAGAAGAGGCTAGGTGCTGTGGATTAACTATGCGTTAGCTGGTCTGCAAACGAGAACTCGCAGAATAGCGCGGAAGGGTATTTAATTGTGCGCTGGCTACATGTGGTGGTCTGTGTTACTTGCGACATCCGTGTTTGTTATAATATACATAGAACTAGAGTGTAACTCTTCGAACTGTTGTTCCTGGTAAATGATTTCACCTGACGCCTTTGCTCCTGCCCACAGTATGAGTCTGTCCAACAAGAGTGAGGACCCCATTGAATTCACACGAAAGGAGGAGGAACTGCACCAACTGGTGGAAAAGCTTGACATTGTCCCAAAGGAGGCAGAATGTGTGAGTGTATTGCAGCTTCATCCCTGTGGAGAGCAGCAGTTGTAGTGGTTGGCCGCTATGTATGCCATTCACAGCCTTCAGCCTTGTAAATAAGTATTTCAACAGACAGTGAGTCAGTGAGACCATGGACACACACACGTCTATAGTGAAACAAACAGTCAATATGAAAGAATATGTCCATTCGGAATTAGCCACTTCTTTGTGGCTATTCATTGTGGTGGAGTCTTACTCTTCGTGAAGGCTTTGAGTTGATGCTATGGCCTTCTCCAAGGGCTCATCTCATCTTTGAAATTGAGATAGTTGTAAGCCTAGTTCATGTTAGTGCCTCCTCTGTGGTTTTTGGTTGAAATAGTAATGGACTGCGGAAAGACATCATCTCAGATTAAATTGTGCAAAAATGAGAATAGTACAATATGGTAGTCCTATACTGTCATCCACATCTTTCGAATGCTTCTTGGCTCAGGCCTGGAGAGTGTGTTCTCTTGGTGTGTAGTGCTCTACTCATGAGGTATATGAACCTAAGCTGGTGATGCCACTGTATAAAAATGCAGAAATGACATTGCCCAAATTTGGCACTGAGAAGTGTAGTGTGCTCAGCTGATGTGGGTAGGCCCAATTTACTGTATTTACTGTAGCTAGTGTACCTGCTAGCTCCTACTTATTGTCTCACACCCCCTCACACATACACACACACATGATGACAAGTAGGGACTAGCGTGCTAGACAAGTATGAGTGTCTGTGCTACCGTAAATCTGCTAGCGAAATCTTCTAATATATAACTGAATTCAATTTATACTTTCAATTTTAATTTTCAAAGTTTAGAAGGAAATAGGCTCATTTTCGTTCGAGTCTTGCAAAAATTAGAGCGTCTTGCCCAAATTGGAGGCACTCTCAGCTGCCATTTCCTGGATAGCTCCATGAGTAAAATGGCCTGTCACTGGAAAATTGGTCCTGAAAACATTGTCCTAGAACCATTTTTCAGACAAAATATTGGTCCCCCAGACCAGAATTATCTGAACAATTGGTCCTAGCCTGAAAATGTTGGTCTCTTTAAGCACGAGTATGTATAAGGACAAGGTAGACTATGATAATACTTAAGTCGTTGTTCTTCTCTTCTCCTGTACTGTGCTTCTCTTTGCTGTGACTGTCCACATCGTGTTCCTCTCTGTTGTCCATATTGTGTTCCTCTCCATTGCCTATGCTGTGCTTCTTTTTGCCGTCAATAGCTCGCAAACGACACCTTCTGTGTCACTTCCCACACATTGTACATAATTCCAAAGTTCTTTTTGTTGGCACCACTCACGTGACCGTCACGGTCTGATCTACTGCGCACCAATTTAACAAGCTTACATGGACCACATGCAGAGCTCCTGAGGCGGAGCAAGCTCAGCCCTACTGATACCGAAGTACTATTAGACGTGTTTAAAACTCGCTACCACCCCACTGTGATCGCTGCATAAGCTGTTTTTACAAGATGGACCAATATTCCTATCTCGGACCAATATTTTCAGTGAAAAATGGCCCACCTGGGCCATTTTTCCTGGAATATTGGTCTCTAGGACCAATTTTTCACCAGATCAAAATTTCCGTTACAGTCTGCCACTGACGTTTTCCTCGTCACTGTGCCTTGTGTTATTCACAGGAATCACGTCTACATGGAAGTTTGGAGCCACGTTATTGCACTGGTTTTGTATGGGTCGGCGAGGAAAAGAATGTCCAGGACAGGAAAGCCGTAGCTGTCATCTGCGCTACTCGTAGCTGGTAGCCAGTAGCTGATCTAAACACATTGGACATCTCCAAAGGCAACACTGCTTCGATCGGTGTGTTTCCCATTGTTAGGCACCATTTCGCAAGGTGTATCATGCAGTACCCCAGTAACCGTTGCCAAAATTAGAGGTCCACATGAATTTTAGAGTCGCCCCAAGGATTCAAAATTTAGAACATTTCAAGGCAATGCCATGGAAAGTTTGCAAAAATTAGATTTTCAAATTTATGATTTATGGGTATATCTCTGAGAAGGACTTGTGAATGCTGCACCTCAGTGTGTCACTTGTTTCCATATGATCACTCTGTCACTTGTCACTGTAGAAATGCTCTGGAGTGCTGGCACAGGAGGACCCTGAAGACTTTGATACTGAGCCATCTATGATGGAGGTGCGCTAATATTATGCGTGCAACAGGAAGTTATGCAAGACAGGAAGTAATTGGCATAGCAATATAACCATAGACAACCCTGAAGTTCTTAGAGTTAAGCTGTGGTAGAGGTGTCTAAAGTGTGACAGAAGTAGTGCAGTGTCCTGGTCACAAGCAATGAATAGATACCATGCAGAGAAGGAATTGTGAGCATCAGACGTAGCAGAAGGGAACAATTTTTGTACAGCTGACGAAGGCCTACGTGTCTGAAACATTCGTCACAATTGTCTATCACCCTTCTGCTATGTCTGGTGCTCACAATTTTTTCTCTTGAATCGACGAATGTAGCAATGAGCCTCTACAACTTCAATGAATAGACAGTCCATTCTACGTTGTATCTGTCCCCAGTTTGACAAGGTGTACCAGAGCGGTGTGTCTGCCATAGTCAATGCTGCAGGAAGACTGCCACAGAAGAAGGAAGTGTATGAAGAGTTCTTAATGAAGGTGTGTCAGGGGGTGCAGGGTGCTCCATGCAGATTGTAGAGATATGGCATGCATGGGAGAATAATGTGTTCAAGCATACTCGTGTAAAAACAATCCACAATTCCCATAACTAACACCACACACTAC